>SNQJ01S0031484.1:0-12084 GCA_010110895.2 Picea sitchensis | reverse complement strand
AACCTCTGAGGACACCAGTCCTCCCTAGTACCTCCCTTCCACCCTAGTTTATGAATATGAAATACTGAAACCTATTACAGTGATATAGTGTTCAATAACAGCTTACCAGTCTCATCACTGTTCTGCAAGATTTTGCTACTTAGTCTTCCTCATTGTCTTCTTGCATGCATTTGCTACCCATTCTGTTCTTCTTCCTTTTGTACTCTGTGTTCCATTCCCATTCAATGCACCTTTTGTTTCCTGTCCATTTCAGCTGCTGCACCACCCCTTTACTTCTTCACACATGCATTACTTCACCTCAGCAACAACAACTTCATCACTTCTCTGTACCGTGTACTTATAGCTTCTGTGCACCTTGTGCATGTAATGTATGCCATGCCTCTGCCTGTTCACACCGCATTAATCTCTTCCAAATATCGAGTGCTCTGTCTGATTATCATAGTAACCCTTCAGCTTCTCTGTTGGTTTTCCCACGCGTTCAACATCACTGGATGTCATGCTGATATTCCTCAACCTCTCTGGCAGTCGAGACTCTTCGCATTCTCTGGCATAGTCGAGCTTATACTTTCTTCTTCAGTTACAAACTTCAACGCTCATCCACTTGTCAGTCCCTCTAAGAATCGTCTTCATTCACTGGAAGAAGCTTGGAGACCCTTCAGCTCCTCTGGCGATCACACAGAGGTCTCTTCAAATCCTCTGGCAGAGACCATCAATGGTTTCCAGCAGTTAGACTACGAGGAGCAACATTAGCCCTCCGATTGTGCCCAAAATCCCCTGCACCATTGGATGATCTTCGTAAGATTTCCTTTATTTCTTATTTCATCATTTCGGCTTTCCTGTGGCCAAGTGTCTCGCCAGTCCATGTCACGATCTCCGAAACTCCGAAACAAAGATTTTATGCAATAGCTCCTTCCTCTATATGACCATGGCCATGACCAAGCGCTTGTTAATAAAGTGCTTTTCGAGATTTCATTTTTCGGCATTTCGGGACTCCTGATGTTGAGAGTCTATGACTTCTCCATCTCCCGGTAACCGAAATCCCGGTCTCCAATACATCGAAGGGGGTCGGATCAATGGTCCACGATCTCTTCGAACCAATGGCTCAGATCATTTCGCGATTTCGCAAATCGCGATTTCGACATTCCTGTGGTGAATGTTCTTGACGCTTCCAACTACCGATCCGCGAAACTACAAAATGGCGTGGGATCAACGGTCCCAATCAACCCTTGATCTAACGGCTCAAATCATTTCATGATTTTGGCATTCCTGTGGTATTGTTTCTTGCCTCTCCAAGTCATGATTCATGAAACCCCGAAATGGAGTCTTTGACATGCTCTGATCTTTTGCCACGCGTCCCTCTTGGATCAACGACCAAGATTTAATCGAGACTTCGCAACTCCATGAGCCTTCATTGTGCCTGATCAACGGTCCATATTTGGCCTCGATCTAACAGTTGAGATTATTTCACGATTTCACATATCGCAAGTTCGAGAGGTGAAAGGCTGGATCATTTCATACCTTTGACTTTCCAGTCATCGAAATGTTGATCTGTGTCCACGTGTCCTGCCCGTAGATGGACGGTCCTCCTTCTTTCGGGATTTTGTATACCCGCTTCTCCTTGCACTTTAATGAACGTGCAGGTTCTCCCTGATCCAATAGTGGTCGAAACTTATGCTCAAATCTGACACCTGAGATCTGTCCTCCTCTTCTGCGTGTTCTTCTTGTCTACAATCAGATCTGACGGTCCTCCTTCTTTCGGGAATTTAAATGGGATCCAACGATCACTGACGCTTCTCCTCCTGAGCTTAGGCACTGCGATCGACTCTGCGCTAATTACTCCTAAGATTACTTTGTTCCTATTTTTCATCGATGCTTACTCTAATCTTGTCATCAATGACCTGCCTACAATCCTTTGCACGTTTGCTACCATCTTTGCTACTGTACTTGCCATCAATGACAAGCATACACTGTCTGTAAAACATGCCAACACGATTGTCCCTAATACTCTCAACCTTACAACGACGTACTTCCTCCCATCTTCGTTGATACATCATATATCAGTGAGGTTCCTCTCATATTTTTCGATACATCACATATCAACAAAGATCCTTCCTTTCTCTCTGATACACAATGTATCGGCGAGGTTCATCTCTCTCTCTCTCTCTTCGACACATTGCCTTTCAATGAGTTTACCTCTTCTGTCATCGATGTGATAGTAGAAATATGTTGACCCCTTATCGACACTTAGTGTATCAACAATAATCATCTTTTCCTCATTGACATAGACCTTATCAATAAGACACACTTTCATCTTGAGGTCTCTCCTATTCTCCTCTAGTTCAGATCCTTCTCATTGTGCCCATTATTCAAGTTCCTATCATTTTCAATGATTAAACACTCCATGCCTAACTGGATAGTTGATGATTGATTTCCTACCTTGCGTAATCTACTTCATGTTGTAGTCATGATTGAGTTTGTGTGTGTCGCCAATAGCTTTCATTATGGATAGCATGCCAACGTGTATGTTTTACACCTTCTTGATTTTATAACTAACCTTGATCATGAAAGTGTTTTCTAATGTTAGGTGGGTTAATTGCAACATCTAGAGGGAATAGTTTGGCTCTGAATTTCATCTCTAATAAGAATCGGTACTCTTGTCACATACTAAATGGCAAGTGCTCCAAACGTCAGTTGCCTTTTTTCACAAGATAATATTTCTCAGTCTCTAGCATGTGACATTAGTTATAATGGATGGATTAAGAGCTTATATAACAAAGATTCTATAGGAATTGATAGAATTGAATTTGGGAAAAGGAGAAGAGAGAACATGGTTCAAACTTTCATTAAAAAATGTCTTTGCTCATAATTGTGGGTATTGGTCAAAGTGGATTTTTCACTCCTGAAACAGGCAAGAGATTACTATTCCAAATCCATTGATGGAATCAAAATCTGATATCCATAAGTGTCAGAACGTTCGCAAGGATTTCCTGTCAAGCAAACCTCCTTAATCATGACCTTCATTAAACATGAATATAATAAAATGTTTGAATGAAGTTGTAAGGTCTCTCATTATAATTTCCTCCTTGTTCTCTTCGTGTTGCAAAAAATGGCACCGCAATCGGACATCGTATGAGAAAGTTATGGACTTTTGAACTCAAGCTCTTGTTGTTTCTTGTCGGCAAAAAGGCCACTTAGAAATTTTTTTATTTGTCTTCGTTCATAGAAGATTTCATGCTCATTTTTTTGATACAAGAGTTCATGCTTTTCTTGTCGACGCATGAGTTCATGCTTTTCTTTTCGAAACATGAGTACGTGCTTTTCTTACCGACTTAGAGGAGATTTCATGTTAAATTTTCTGACACAGAGGAGAGTTTGTGTTAAACTTGTCGATACAAGAGTTCTTGTTTTTTTTTTCTGACACATGAATTCATGCTTAACTTGCTGACACACAAGTTCATGTTTTTCTTTCTAACACATGAGTTTGTGCTTTTCTTTCCAACACAAAAGAGATTTCATGCTAAACTTGTCGATACAAGAGTTTGTGTTTTTCTTGTTGACACATGAGTTCGTGCTTTTCTTGCCGACACAAAGGAGAGTTCATGCTAAAATTTCCGACAAAAAGGACAATTCGAGCTAAACTTGACGATATAGGAGTACAACCCTGAAAAACTATCTTTCATATTTTAGTTGTAATGTTTGACTCTGATACCTGTTTCATGCATTCCATATACCGTTGGAAAGGTATTTCTGAGATCTAAAACTTCACAACTAAATGATTTCATATATTCCTCACCAATTGTTCACAATTTTAGAATTAATATCTAACATATTGGAAAAAATCCCCGGGAAACACAATATCTCAACCAAGAGAAAAGGAACCAGGAATCGAACTCAAGGAAACATATATGAACTCTCACTTAGCTAATGTTTCAGTTCTATAGGTTGGAATTTCTGGTTTTAAAAGTTTATTTCAATATTATTCTATGGTCACTCATCTATTGTGTGTTGAATGGTGTTGGGTACCAATGCTAAATGAATATCATACTCACCAATCTAGATAGTCAACATGTGAGGTGAGTAAACCACGAAGGAACATCAGCTACACATTAAAGAAATCTAGTAGTATGCAACAGTACCTCTGCAAATATGATCTACCGCCGAGGATAATGGAGCAACAACAACAACAAAAATTGTCGCAACAGTAGAGGAGCAATGAAACGGAATCAGTCTCAAATAGTTGAAGAAGAAATCTGAATCCCATGATGGTCGAATATCAAACTTGGAGGGAGAAGAGTTTCCCAATGTCTAGACTAGTCATCTGATGGGTTAGGTGCACTGTAGCCAAAATATGTGATGGCCCACTAGAACTAAAAGACAAATTTGAAATATAACTGCATATAATACATTAAATTATAAACATTTTTTTTGTCTTTGTTCTCAACTCATTAAAAAAATGACAATGACAGAAGTTTGTAAATGAAAGGTCATAGTGGGTAGGCGGAAGGGAAAACTATTTTCTAGACAACTTTTATTCTAGTGTTGGATGTATTATGGAGTACTCCTTTGCATTTTTCTCAATACTCAGGTTGTGTAAGAATGTACTTTGTATTGTAGACTATTATCATCTATGTTTGTTGCATTCTTATTTTGGTTCTTCATGGATTATTTGTCTAAATTCTTGGAAATAGGACTATAAATGATTGTTTAAATGCTAGACTATTATGTGTTTGTGATTATTTACTGGTATTCTTTTTTATGCTATGTGTGAGCTATTTTTCAATCCATTGAGAGGAGCACGTCTGGTTCTATGTTTTCTTTCTAGTTACCTTTTCCATCTAGATGCATGCATCATATATTAGTGTGTTTCATTCTTTAGATTAGAAACCTTCATTGGTAGACCGGGCCGCAACTAGTAAATACCAAACCATAAATGGTTTTCGGGATAGAATCCAGATGGGTTCCCTATTCCAAATGATGAAGATCTAATTGGGAATTCTTATAGAGGGTAAGTCCTATTTTTGACAAAGGGAATTTTTCCCACATAAACAAATACACTTTTCAAGCTATGGGCTTATAAATGCATGGTTGAGTTTGTCACATTTTGTAACTATGAAAGTGGTGGTTTCTGTTTTTTATTTCTTTTATACATGTGTTTCACAACACCGAAGACCGATACTCTCTACATCCATGGAAAATCCCCCAAAAATCCACAAGAGAACACGGGGAGGTTGAGCATTTTCAGAATATTGAGGGCTCAAGAACAAGAGCATCATATAGACCCATTAATGGAATCACATGTCACTTACAAGGAATTGAACCTGGGTGGGGATGGTAACAACCATTCCTCTCAACCACCCAAGATACATCCAATGGATGAAAGTGGTGGTTTCTAATTGTATCATCCCCATTATAATCCTAAGTTTAATTAATGCATAATGTAGATATAAATGTGGATATGTCCAAGCAATGTATTATACAAAATGTATTTTTTGAATTAAAAATAAATATAATGTAATACGAGCTATTGGGATATGGACAAATATGGGGGATAATTAATCCACAAGAGAGGGGGAATTCCTAGAGAGTGTTCAAGAGGGGTGCAAAGGGAAATAATTTATGGGTATTAATTCAAAACCCACTTTTCTGAATTTTATTGTCATTTGGGAAAAACGTTTATTTCTTGGTTGAGTGTATGAGAGCCCCAATAATTGAATATATGTCATAGGTTGGGTGTGAGATTCACATCCCATAGTTATTGGAGAGCATGGGGATGAAATCCAATCAACATTGGGCAAAGTGAGCAGTCAATTATCCTCGGGAAAGAGAGGAAATTCATATGGGGAGTAACATGCACTTTCACACATTTAGATTTTACATAAACAACAAGTGGATAAGGGAGGAGAAGAGCTTGGGAGATGGAAAAACAAGGCTGGCCGAATTCTAGAGAATGTTGGAGTGATTTTGAAGCATTTTGGAGCTAGAAATTGAAGAGCCAAGTTGTCATGCCTGAAGAGTGAACTCCTGGGTGAGTTGCATCGTATTAGCAAGTGTTTGTTTTTGTTTTTGCTAGTGGTTTTCCTGGCAATGAATTCCTTCAAGTTCCCAATAGAGACATTCCTAGCTACCTGAGCCAGAGAGACCCTGATAAACAAATGGGACACCCAATGGAATGAGAGAAATGAAGGGGTACATTCCTTGGGTTGGGCAAGTCAAGAGGAAGAGAGTTGGAGGAAATTTGAGATTGTTGTAGGAGAAAACCAGTGGGTTGTGTGATATGGAGTTGTGAGGGACTGTGCGAAGAAACTTTATTTTGTGGATTCCTAGCCCTGACTCGAGGGTGAATTCCTGTTGATATTTGGAACAATAGGTCTATGGTCAGGTGGAACGTCCTTCCCAAGCATTTGGTTGCACAAACATTTTATAAAAGATAAGTGTTTATCTATCTGCTAAGTTATTCCATGAATTTAATAGTTGTACTTAAATTTGTATATGTTAACAGTTAATTGTTGTTGTGAATGAGTTGTTAGCTTCATGGTCATTTAGAGTGTTCTATATGCATTTAAATATGGGTATCTGAAATTAGTTGAATATTTGTTTAAATCGTAGTTGGTAAATTGCAGGACTTGATTAGAAAAAGAACATTTTCGTTTTTTTTTATGTTTTTTTGCAAGTAATGTTCCTTGGTTAAGCTAGGGGATGTTACAAAATGGTATTAGAGATCAAGTTTAAACAATCATATTGTATGGGCCAGGATCTAGCATGAATTGAATAGATTCGTGGTTGCATATTTCTCCGTATGGTGAATTTGGGGGGAAAATGGTGAGCATAAATGAAATCCCTAAATTCCGAGTAGGTTTCAAATTTTAGTGCTTCAGCGCGGTCGAAGGAGGTAATTCATGGCGTCAATTTGCAAGTTGTAGAGTCTATTTTGGCCTATAGGGTAAAAATCCTATGAGATTCATGACAGTCGTGAAGTTTAGTAATCAACAACCCAGATTAATTCGACCTGGAGAGTCGTCGGTCGAGATTCAACCACAGAAGATCGAAGCAGGGAATTCACGAAAATCCTTTCGGAAGAAGGTTTCAGAAAGGCTTAGAGTTAGGCATGAGGTTGAGTCCAAAGAGAATATTCCAATGGTGAGATCCAAATAAACAATAATTTTCAGCGTATCGAGGTTCAATCTTAGTCGTTCATCGGAAGTAAGGTTTCGGAAAAGTCCTAAAGTAGGGGGTGAGTTGAAGTCTGAAGAAGAGAATATTGATTGTAGAACCTCTAAAGAGCGAGAGACATCGGATCAATCTAGGTAATTCTCAGTCATCAGATCTCAGAGAGATGTTCTTTTGGAAAAGTGTTTCTAGGAGAGCTCATGAAGTTAGTCCAATCGAGGTAACCAGTGTGTAGTTTTGGGAGCCCAAGCTGATCATGGCCATTACGCAGTACGATTGTGAACTATCTGATCTATCAAATGAGAATGTTTCCTTGGAAGGGATGAGGGTGAAGATGAATACCACATAAGTTTCCATGTCAGTGTTCCATGTCAAAGGACATGTCAGCAAGGGCAGTCGAATCCGCCAGTGCCACGTAGCGATCAAGTGTAAGTATTCAGAAGGAAGTTGTCGGAGGGTTTGTTCAAGAAGGTTTTTGATGGTCGAGCCTGAAAAAGAGAGCCCAATAGGCTATCAGAGCTTTGAATTTTGGAAAGGTTGAGGAGAATGGAAAGATGTGTTTCCGACGGAGGGTTGCTGATGGGAGGCGTCCGACAGTGTTTCAGAATACGAATTTCGAGAAAGTCGTGTACCTAGAAATTAAAGTTGTCCGATGGGAAGGTTCCAAAGAAGAGTCTCAGAAGGCCTGTGGAGTTCTAGCCATGGCTGGAAAAGGCCAAGAAGATCAATTTTTACATCAACGGGTTGGATCTAAATACTATTACGACAATAAATTGGTAAATGTTTCTATGAAAATCCAAGTTTTTAAACATCTTCATCTTGTAGGGATTTTTTTAGGGCCTAAACAACATTTTTAGAAAATGAAATAATTTCTACTTCTAATATGATAAATCCTGGAGAGATATTCCCAATAAGCTAAATTGTTCTCCAAACAGAGTTTGTATGAGGGAATTATAGCCAAAACAATCAAGGGTAAAATTTAGTACCATATTTCTTTTAGAGGGAATAAATCCTAGCTCAAGAATCATTTTGGGCACTAGCAGCAGTCTATGGAAAACCCATGGACTGTAGAATTAATTCATGAAGCCATATTTGAGTTCTGGGTACGTAAAAATGTGTTGGGAGAGAAAGGTCACACATGTAACATGCAGTGTTGAAAAAGGGAAAATGGTCAAAACTTTTGAAGACCGTAACTTTTTTATTGGAGCTCAAAATTGGGAAAATAAATATTCAATGGAAATATCTTGAAGAGGAGAATCCATTTATTAACCCAGAAACTTAAGTTGAGCAGAAAAATTTGCAGTCAACTCAAAAGAATATGAATGGTGGCATATAAGGGAAGAGAAATTTATGCATTCTTTTGTGAATTGTGTATGTATTCATTTTCATCTAACATAAATTGTTTGCATGCATATTTTCTATAGAATTAGAGTTTCAGAGAAGCATTTTGTTTTCTATACGAGAAATATAACAATGGAATATGCCTAATGATCCTACAGTCGTTTGGAAAAGATCAAAATTTTGCATGTCAACATGGGTAATGTTGAGATAGATTCAAATGGAAGAAGAGATAGGCAGGAGCCTGTAACTATGAGAAGCATGCATATGGAAGTGCAGAGATATAGAGATGATATTGAAAAGATTATGAAGTCTCATGAGGATATACTTCAGAGTTTGAACATGTTGCAGAAGCAAGAAAATAAGGACTCTGACACAAAGCATGAAGCTAGTGATACATAAGTGACAACATCCAAATCCCATAGTAAGAGGGATGGGCATGGGAATGATACGAAGTCAAGAAATATAAGAAGGTGCCATCATTCCCCAGAGAAATACACTAGGATATCTCATGTTAGTTCAAGGACAGGAAGCATCCCAAGTGTGTCCCATGTCAGGAGATAGAGGAGAATGCCTGAGGGAGCCATCTTGCAAGGTGAACTCAAGAACATCAAGCCACCAAATTTCAATGGTGAATATAGGAAGGGAGAAGAGGCCAAGGCCTAGCTATTGGAAATGAAGAAATATTTCCAATTGTATGATTACCCCTCTAGGGTAGAAACAAGAATTGCAACCTACCACTTGAATGGAAAGGAAACCATGTGGTGGGATCAACTTAAGCAAGCCAAACACCTCGATGAGAAGAGGATCTCATGGAGGTAGTTCAAAAGATATTTCCATCAGAAATTTTTGTCTAAGCATTACTATGAGAGGAAGATGAAAGAGTTCTTTGAACTCAAGATGGGAAGCATGACAATGAATGAGTATGAGAAGAGGTTATTTTAATTGTTGAAGTATGTTGAATTTATAAAGGATGAAAAGGTCAAAATCCAAAGGTTTTTGAGTGGGTTACCCTCATTCTATAGTGACAAGATGCAATATGATAACCCCAAGACTTTGGAGGAGACCTTAAGGAGAGAAAGACATCTCTATGATCATAGCATAGTGAGGCCAGTCTTTGAATGACAAGATGAAAGGAAAGAGGGAGAAAATGCAGAAAGGTTTCAAGCCACCCTTTTTCAAGAATAACTCTCAAGCAAATTAGCAAGTCCAATCAGCCCAAAATGAACAAAAGACAACAAATTATTTTGGGAAAAGGCCAAGGAAACAACCTATACAATATTGGGGATGTGAGGGGAATTGTTTGTATAAGGACATCCCTCACAAAGGAGAAAGAATGAGGATTGTACACAACATGCAGGAGGTTGAAAAAATGGAAAATATGAAAGGAAGCATGCCAAGGATTTATGCATGCTCAACCAACAAGCAAGAAGAGTATCAATCTGCCATGATTGAAATGGAAGGTAAGATTGACAACCATACCATAGGAATTTTAATTGATTCTATAGCTAGCCATAGTTACATAAACTCTAACATTATTGAAATATTTCACTTATAAACGAGTAAGCATAAGAAATATTGGTTAGTTCATAAGCCACAGGGGCTAAGAGAAAGATCAATGAGTTGGTTAAATATTGTCTGATAGACATGAATGGACTCAACACAAAGGTAGATGTGAACATTATACCTTTGTGTTCGTATGATTGTCTAATTGGCATGGATTGGTTGGAAAAACACCATGCTATCCTAGACTATTACAACAAGACAATAAAGTGTCTTGATTATAAAGGGAAGCAAGGTAAGATTCAAGGCATTCTAAGAGTTGTAGCTATTAGAGAAATTTCATCCATGCAGCTAAAAAAGAGTTTTAGGAAAGGATGTCAATTTTTTGCATCCCACATGGAAGAGGCATATAGTGATAAAGTGGAAAGTATTGAAGACCATTCAGTCTAGAGAGATTTTGAAGATGTTTTTGAGGAGATCCCAAGATTTCCATTGAAGAGGGACATTGATTTCTCTATCGATTTGGTGCCAAGTGTTTCCCCATTATCCAAGACACCTTACAGAATGGGCACACTAGAAATGGAAGAGTTGCATATGTAGTTAGAGGAGATTTTGAAGAAGGGTTATATATGCCCAATTTTTTAAGATTAATGTTGTTTAGGTTATTTTCAATTTTATCAATGTATTTCAAAAACAACAACAAAAAGAGGATCACTGAAAGAAACACAATCACAAGGTACACGAAATTTTATCTTGGGAAACCCTCATGGGGGAGAAAACCCAGTAAAGCTTCCTCAATAATATATTGTCAATACAATGCTAAGACTAAGACCAAAACTCCAAGAATAAACTAGGACTGAGCATATGCCTCTCTTCTCCTTCCTCCTGCAACTGAAAATGCCTTCAAAAGATGTGCACTAGATGAGTGAGTGTGTGAATGAACAAGTGAGGAGCCATCCTCACTTATAAATACTTGTTTATGAGGTGCTAGGGTTATTTATATTCACTTAGTAGGGACGACTTCTTCCAAGAGTGGTTAAAACCACTTTATAAACCCTAGGGGCCGAATTTACAAATGACACTATATAAATATGGTTTGACCAATCCAAAAAAGGGTATTTGGTCTTATACAAGTCCCAACATGATCAATCCACAAAACGGGTTTTGATCTATAAGATAATAACTCAAATATCATTATAATATTCTTCAAAGTTACAATATTTCAACACAAGTGTGTCATCTTGGGGAGCCCAAGTTCATTTTGTGAAGAAGAAAGATGGAACCTTAAGGTTGTGTATTGATTTTAGACAGATGAATAAGGTCACTATAAAGAACAAATATCCATTGCCAAGGATTGATGATTTATTTGATCATCTAGAAGGTGCAAGAATGTTTTCCAATATTGGATTAAGATTAGAGTATCATCAAGTGAGGAGAAAGGAAGAACATATCAGTAAAACAATGTTCAGAACAAGGTATGGGCATTATGAATTCATGGTAGTGTTATTTGGATTATCAAATTCCCTAATTGTTTTTATGTGACTAATGAATGGAATGTCTAATAAATACTTGTTGAGGAGGAGCTAGGGTTATGTCTCTTCACTTAGTAGGGTCGACTTATTCCAAGAGTGGTCAAAACCACTTTATAAACCCTAGGGGCCAACTTTACAAATGCCACTATATAAATATGGTTTGACCAATCCAAAAAGGGGGATTTGCTCTTAAACAAGTCTCGACATGATCAATCCACAAAAGGGGATTTGATCTATAATACACTAACTCAAATATAATTAGAATATTCTTCGAAGTTACAATATTTCAACACTCCCCCTTAACGAGAAGGGTATTCTACTAACATAACCCAATTACACATCATCAAGATAGAGAGAGAGAGAGGACAACATCTAGAACATTGACTGGTACATATACAAATTAGCGTAAGTTTTTCTCATCATCAATATCATCATTGTTCATAGCATGGAGCTAGAGTAGCATCATCATCATCATCATTGGAATGAAGCTGAAACATCAACATCAATTAGCATAAAGTTAGAAAAACAATATCACCAACTCGAG
>SNQJ01S0031483.1:81796-96426 GCA_010110895.2 Picea sitchensis | reverse complement strand
TGATGAGTCATAGTTTATGTGTATTTGATACATGATTGGTACATATTTGGTGCATGGTTTATGCACTCATTGATGGTACATGTTGAGGTATAGGTTGGTGCATGGTTGATGCACTTGTTTATGGTACATGTAGATTACCAGTTGTTTGGACAGGTTATTGTGACAACTTATTTGTACATGTTTGATGCATTTGTGTATGGTATAGGTTGAGGTACAGGTTGATGTATGGTACATGTTGGCACATGTTATTGGTACAGGTTGTTACAGGTTGATTACAGGTTGATTGGTACATGTTTACAACAATATATCTCACAGTGATAGTATGACAGTGGTTCCATCATTCTACTTCTACGTTAGGGTGGTTGGATGGAGCAAGGATAGGTGGTTGTAGCCACATTCCGGTTGTATCCAGAGAACATAGGGGGTTTTAGCCTCATTCTGGTTGTATCCATAGAATTGGGGAGTTGGAGCTTCCTTTAGGTTTTAGCCTGAGAAACTAGGGGGTTGTAGCTTGCTTCTGGTTGTAGCCAGAGAATTGGGGAGTTGACACTTCCTTCAGGTTGTAGCGTGAGAAACTAGGGGGTTGGAGCCTCCTTCCAATTGTAGTTAGAAAACAAAGGAAGTTGGTGCTTCCAATGAATGTAATTCTTAAAGAAATATAAGAAAAAGAATTTTGTGGTTTTCTCCCACTTTGGGTTTCCATGTAAAAACACTAGTGTACTGTGTATGTGTATGATTTTTCATTTGTTCATTGTTTATTTACTCTGAAACTATTGGATGATAATGCTACATTGATATAAAACTTTCATTTTGTGGTTAAAAAGTATTATTTCTCTATTACTGATTCACCCCCCCTCTCAATAATCCAAAAAAATTGGCCCTAGGTGAGCCACTTACCTCGGTGTAGGAGATACCCTTCTTTGACAACCTGATAAAGCTGGATCGTATGTTGGTGAGTGACCTTGACCTATGTGTCCACAATATGATTAGTGGATTACTATTCCATGCAGTTAGGGTTGAGATCTATTTGTGTCAATTGTTCTGTTATCTCCGACGTGTCTGATAATGGTGGAAAATAGGGTCGAAGGAGGTCCACATTGAACACTGGGTGAAAGCCAAGGAAGGGGGGAATGTTGAGATGAAAAGAATTTCCACCCACAACATTTGGTGATGGTGTAAGGTACATAATGGAGTGGGTGAATATTTTGATGAGGCCCTGTAAGACATTCTTTCTGCAAGTGCAACCAAACTTTGTCTCCCACCTGAAACTGGTGTGGAACCTGGTGTTGATCATGACACTCCTTGTACTTGGAATTGGACTTATGTAAAATTTCATGAACCTATTAGCAGATGTGATGGATCCACTCAATGAACTGGGTGGCTTTGTTAGCTTTAGTTGGAGAATGAAATGAGTCTTCCTGGGTGGCCGCAAGGGGTAGTGCAACATCCATGGGACCCAATGGTTGAAATGCCAACCCCACTTGAAAGGGGATGTGGCCAGTTCAACTATGTATGGATCTATTGTAGATGTATCAAACATAGGGAAGAATATCATCCCATGTGAGGGGGTGCTTGAAATTGTACATGTGCAAGATGTGCATGATCATCTGGTTGACAACCTTGGTTTGGCCATTCATCTGGGGGTGGAAGGAAGTGGATTTGGGGAGCTTGGTGTCCAACAATGACCAGAGGCTTGATGAGGAGGTTCTGAGGAACCAACTATCCTGATTTGAGATAATGGTTTGTAGGATACCAAAGTGTACCTACACTCATTTAAAGAAGAGCTTGGTAGTGGCCTTCATTGTGATACTCTTCTTGCAGGCAATCATAATCACCATCTTGGAAAAGCGATCAACAACCATAAAAACACATTCATTTCCCCACTTGGTGGATAGACGAATTGACATGTAGTCCATTGAGATGGATTCCTAGGGCCTATCAGGAATAAGTAGAGGAGTGTACATGCCTTATTTCTTAGTGGCTGGTTTGAAAATAACGTAGGCGGTGCAGGACCGAATATGCTTGTTGACATCCTATCGAAGTTTCGACTAGTAGAAATGTCACTGCAAAACTGCCATTGTATTTTCCATGCCAAAGTATCCTACCACCTGACTATAGTGGGATTCCCAAATCAGCTTTCCTCACTCTCTTGATGGAACACAAAGATGGCCCATATGGCACAACAACCCATTCTGAAGATGGAAATTAGTGACAACTGTGTTTTCACCCAACATCTGGTAGGTGTTGGCAAAGTTAGGATTTGTCTCATAGATGTGGGGCCATTTGGAGGTCTCGTGGCTGTAAAAGTCTAGCACTGTGGTGAGTTCCACGATTGGAGGTCGGTTGAGGAAATCAACAAATCGGTTGGTACTTACTATTTTATACTTGATGTTTAGGTGGAATTGCTGCAAACATGTAGACCACTTCTGATGGTGGTCATTTTTCAATTTTCCTTGTGTTTTCAAGAATTGCAGCAGCTTATGATCAGTGTGGATGACTGTCTCCTTTCCAAGAATGTAATGCCTCCACTGGCGGCATGATTTCACAATGGAGTACATTTTTTTGTTGTAAGTAGGTTACTTACGAACAAAATATGATAGTGCCTCACTATGATAGGCCACAAGGTGGACATGTTGAGTGAGGACTTCACCCACAACATATTTTGAAGCATCTCTCTCGATCTCAAAGAGATATTGTAGGTCAGGTAATGAAATCACTAGGGATGAGCACAAGCATTGTTTCATATCATCAAACTATTTTGTTGGGATAGGACCCACACAAATTTGGCCTTGCCAGCACCCTTGGTTACTTGGATGAGGGCCCATGTAATATGGGAGAATACCAACACGAACTTGCGATAGAAATTGGCAAGGCCTAAGAATATTTGAAGCTTAGTGAGTGTGGTTGGGGTTGGCTAGTCATGAATGACTTGGATATTCACTAGATCCACATGCACACCATGCACATCAACAATGTAGCCTAGGTATTAGAGCCTTTCCATGCCGAAGGAACATTTTTCTAAGTTGGCATATAGCTTGTGCTGTCGCAGAGTGTGTATAACCTACCGAATATGTTGTAAGTGTTCTGCCCAAGCCTTGTTGTAGATGAGGATGTCATCTAGATACACCACTACAAAAGAGTTAGTAAAAGGCCACAATATATCATACATAATCCTCATGAAAGTTGTTGTGGAATTTGTCAAACCAAAGGTCATGACCAACCATTCAAAAAAATACCTTCTTTTGACTTGAAGGCAGTCTTCCATACATATGTCTTCTCAATTGGGACCTTATGGTAGTCAGACTTCAGATCAATCTTAATAAACAATTTCCCCCCTTGAGCTGCTTAAGGAGATCGTCGATTCAGGGAATTGGGTATCGGTTCTTGACTGTGATTTTTTTAGGGCCCGGTAATCAATGCAGAGTTGCCAGGTCCCTTCTTTCTTCTGCACCAAAACGATTGGGCTTCCACAAGGTGATGATCTAGGTTGGATGTGCCGCTTGTGGAGCAGTTATTGGATCTGACGCTGTATCTCCTCATTTTATAATAGAGAGAGATGATAGACTGGTCCATTGTCTAGCGGTGCAGATGGGGTCAGGTCGATGGAATGATTGACATGAAAGTGCATAGGTACCCCAATAGGTGATGAGAAGATGTCTTTTCATTCTTCCACGAACTTATCCACTTGCTTCTGCTGCATGGAGAGGTTGAATGTGAAGGCCATGAATGTGGCTGCAACCTTTCACTCACTCTTAGAGAGAATCATGAAGAAGACAAACTTTTCGGTTTGATAAATGACCTTCCTACATTGCTTAGAAGAGATCAAGGAAATAACACTAGGTGAGACTACTTCAGGTATCCTGTACAATTTCCTGTTCAAAGTAATAATAACACTGTGAGGCATAGAATCATATATAGCATGGAATTTCCATAAACAAGGTTGCCCCAAAAGAACTTCAAAAAATTCAAGGAGATCAACATCACATGATACCTCATCTTTGAATGGATTGATGTCGTATGAAAAGTAACACTATTTGCTAACGTGAATATAACTTCCTTTGCGGACCCATCCGATGGTGTAGAGTTGTGGGTGTGGCATTATCGGCAGGGCTATCTTCTTGTCAACCTTGAGGAGCACAAATGTAATATTTTCTCTATCAGAAAAGTTGTGGACACAAAAATGCCCTTCTAGAAGGTTTAACAATTTATCTACGACATTTGTATCTATTTTCCCTTCAAATATAGGAATATAAAAATTGATTTGTACCTTGAAGGGGGCGGTGCCTCAGATTGAGGTGGATGCATCACTTATCAAAAACCATCGAAGGATTTGTGAAAATCTATCCATCATCTCTATCCTTTGTTGCTCAAGGGATTCCTCGAGCAACATTTAGAAAGTGTTAGTGCCTAAGAATGTAGGGGGGTAATTTTCCTGATAGGAGACCTCCTTTTCCGAAAAGATGGCAAGAAGTGCGGTAAAAACCCACTTACCCTAAGTTTTGGGTGAAAATGCGTGCTTCGTTAAGCGGAAGGAAAATCTGGGCGGCTAGAATATGCGCACCCAGATCTACGGTCAGGGTTGGATTCCAGAGCCCCATCGCCATTATACCTTTAAAGCAGAGGGGGGGTGTCCATAATTAGTCACACATCTCTCAATGAACTGGATGGGGAAGCCTAGATCTGTGGCCAAGTATTGATTCNAATGGGTGGTTTCATGTGGGCCCCCCTAAACTCCCCTTGTCACATCTCCAACTTCCTCCACTTACCGCCTTCCGCCATGCGTCTTCCACTCAACGCCATTCTGGCCAACCCTTTTTCCATTTCCTCGCTCCCACCTGTCATCTCCTGCCAGGTGTTCCCCTTGCATTCTTCCCTCGGTTGCCACTTCCCCCCATGTCATATTCTTTTTCCCTTTTATCCTCCTCCTCTTTCTCCACACCACTTCCACCTGTGTCGTGTCCTCACTCCCTGACTTGTCACATTGTGGCCTCCCTGTCGCCTTCTCACAGCACATTGCCTCATCATCTGGTGTCACAACCCCCGTTTCTTCGTCACCTGGTGCTTCCACCTCAACACCTCTCGTCTCACCCTCACAGTGTTGACGCCATCGCCCTCATTAGACCCTCATCCACATCCGCCATATGAGTCCCCTCGCAACAGTCCAACAAAGAAGTGAAAGACAAAGGGAGACTGCCATGTCCTACAGGTGCAGAGTTGACCAAGCCATGCTTGATCTAGAGAAAGCAATTATTGAGGCAGTTGATGGTGGTTGAACGTCGTCTCCTTCCATAAATAGAAGGTCGGGAAAGAACAAAGCGTATATGCAGATTGTCAATCTATCCTCGCAAGGATTGCATCTGACAGAAGACTGCATGGGCAGTCTGCCCAATGTTTGCATGCACAGCCTTACAGAGAAGCTCCTCAATGTCAAGCATTGAACTCATGACGTGATCGTGCCTTCAACGCTTGGGTCAGTTCCAAGTATATGTAGGCATTTTTGCCATTTTTGTAGGTATCGATGGTAGAGAAAATCTCCCGACTGTAAATATTTAACAAAGCCTTTGGTTCTCTAGTTATCGAATGATATTTTGATATTTCTTATTTGATGGTGGCCAACCTCCTCCTTTCCTTTTTCATCTGAATATGAAGCCCGAATATGGATGATCCAGTTGGGTGTTGCTGTAACTATATAATGCATGTTTGATTGTATTAGTTCTACAACGTTTGAGGTTTACTTTGAAGTTTCTCCAGTCTGAGAGGATCTCATATATGATAATTTTCCCCTTTCTTTCCCTCCACTTACTCTCTTCTATGCAAAATTTATTGGCTCAAGTTAGATCAAGACCTTGCATGTCCTTGTTGTTCCAACCCAACTTTCTGAGTGAGCGATATTTTTCTGAGTTTACTTCCATTTGATTGCCCCCTTTTAACAAATCGTGACATAAACTGATGGGCCTTAGGCTTACTCCTGCTGCAATCCGGGAGTGATTTCTGTAGCCAACATTCCTGGCACTGTTGTCAGGGATGAAGTTGAAAATTTTCCCTGGGATTGAATGACATCGAGCCTCTGATTCTGAAGGTGCATCAGGCATCAGAGCCCTACTCCCCTCTCCCCTGAAGATGTACCTTGGCATAGACCCTAGACTACATAAGATTTTACCACCCCTCCTCTTGTTACTGTTTCTGCTACTGCATAGAGAGAAGCATCTGCAAACTCAAGCCCCTTAGCCTTCTCTCTGAATTCCCCATTGTTTCCCCTTCCACCTGAAAGCTCATTTCCAGTATCCCCTGTATTTCGAGCTCCTTCTCCTCTGAGTTCTTCTCCACCTAATATTCCTATGGCAGGAGCAAATCCCCCCATGACTAGAATGAAGGCTATAATAGCTGCTAGGTATGCTCCCCTTTTGTTACCTCAGCCTCTCAATGCCCTTCCATCATATTGATACCTTAAGCAGTTGCCCAAGTTTACGGGCGAAGGGGACAGAGCTGCAGAAGAACACCTTGAAGCCTTTTACATCTTCACAGATGATCATGTTATCATGCATGCAGACGTGTGGATAAGGATTTTCATCCATAGCCTTGAAGGCGAGGCTAGAAAGTGGTTTAGAGCCCTGCCTCCTAGATCCATTGATGGGATTGAGGCTTTGGATAATGCCTTTTTGAGACAATGGGGAGACAAAAAGGACTTCATGTATTACATGACAGAGTTTGGGTCTTTGAAGAGAAGGGAAGGAGACTCTATCTCTGACTTCTCCAAGAGATTCAATAAAATGTATAGTAAAATCCCTGCTGAGATAAAGCCCTCAGAAGCCTCTGCTAAAATAACTTATGCTAGCACTTTTGATCCTAATTTCTGCCTCCTGTTGAGGGAAAGGAGAGAAACTACTCTGGCTCACATGCATGATGCAGCCGTGGAAGTAGAATCTAACATATTGGCTATTGAACAACTCAGGAATAAGGCTGATAGAGACATATCCAGGAAAACATATGAAGCCTCCCCATCCAATTCCTCTCCCCTTCCCCTACAGACGAATGAGGTAACTAAAATACTAAAATCACTTTTGGCTAGAATGGAAAGGTGGGAGTTAGAAGGGAAGCCCATGTACAAAAATCCCCAAAATACTGATAACAAAGGTTTCATAAGGCCTAACAATGATGCACCACAGGATTTTCCAAAGGAAAAAAGGAGAAAAGACATAGAGGATCAAAGGATTCAAACCCCTCTCCAAAATAACCTAGTTGCTCATGAGGAAGGAGAGGAGATATATGAGCTCGACCCTGAAATTCACTATATTGAAGACACTTTCCCTTTTCCCCATTTGACTCAATCTATATATGAAGAATCCCTTATGAATAGTCAAGTCAATGAGTTGGGAAAAAGGGAAAAGGCCAACAACACTCCTAACAGATACCCTCTCAGGTCAAAGAAGAAAGAAGGGAATTTTGATAGCCAGGATCAACCCCTCATAGCAGAAAGGCCTGCTAAATCTGCATCAATCACTACTAAAGAAAATAAAGCTCAAAATACTTCGCCAACAACCAAGGAACCTATCTCTAAGGTAAGGGAAGCTCCTAAGACTCTTTCCTCCTTTAGTTTTGAGCACGAAATTCAAAAGATTAGTATTCCCGTACTCCTCTCAGAACTAGTCAAAAATGAAGATTTCAAAAGGTCCCTCTCCAAGCTGCTACAACTTGAGTCCCCCCAGCCTTCTACAGACTCAGTAAATATTCAAGAGGAAAAGCCAGTAGTCATCCTAGGTCCCATGGTAGAAGACATAGATGATTCATCCCCTCCCTTCTACACATCCCTAAACATACATGATAAAGTACTACATAATTTCCTCATGGATTTAGGAGCTTCCCACAACCTTATGCCCAAAATAGTCATGGAAGAATTGGGACTGGAAGTGACAAAGGCTTATCACAATATGTACTCTTTTGATTTAAGGAGGGTGTAATGCCTTGGGTTCATCAAAGACTTGGTGGTCTCTTTATTTCAGCTGCCAATGAAGAGTGTGGTCATGGACATTGTGGTAGCTGATGTTTCCCCCAAGTTTGGCATGTTGTTGTCAAGATCTTGGATTAAAATACTTGGAGGAACATTACATATGGATCTCACATATTCCAAAATTCTAGTATTTGGAGGGGAACACAGGAGGTTGTACATAGAAGCTCAGTTGGCCTACATTGTTAGTGATGAAGCAACCCCACTAATCACCCCATCTTTGCACTTGACACTGATTTGGGTTCTAGTTTATTGCATATCACTGAGACTCCTGAAGCCCCTTTTCAAATCAGAAAGCAACCATATTTAATCACAAGATGCCTCATCCAACCGCCTCTGTTTGGAAAATGTTCTTTGACAGAGCTTCTTCTAGTGAAGGCACTGGCGTTGGAGTGGTTCTTGTGTCCCCTTGGAAGGAAACCATATCCCTGTCATACAAGCTAGAATTTGAAGCTACCAATAATGTGGCGGAATATGAAGCTCTTGTTCTGGGTATGAGGGCTGCAAAAGAAATGGGAATGAAGGAGACAACATTGTTCGAAGATGCTAAGTTGATAATCTAGCAAGTCAGAAATGCTTATCGGGCTAAGCATCCTCGGCTCGGGAGTTACAAAAATGAGGTGTGGGACCTGATTGATAGTTTCTTCTCGGATTTCAACATTTCTTTTATTCGTAGAGAGGAAAACACTTTGGCTGATTCCTTAGCTGTCTCAACTAGTCTTTTCAGGATCGCTCTGCTGCCAAAGATCAAATATGATGTTGAGATAAGATATAGGCCATCTGTATCGGAAAATATCAAGCATTGGAAGGTATTCGAAGATGATCTTGAAATCAAAAAAATTCTTTAATCTGTCGATGAATTTTCTGCATTGCACATTGATCATGATCCCGATCTCGAAAGTCACCCTCACCCTGAGGTATTTTTAAATGAAATTGCTAAGAACCATATTATTCATCTACCTAGCAATCAAATTATGAAGGGATTAGTCCCTTTAGAGGCATTGTTTGATGGGAATGATGTGGCAGTAAAGGGTAGGGTTTCAAATGAAGATGCTGATACAACTGAGTGTAATATTGGCACACATGAGGAGCCTAGGTTTGTCAAGTTGTCAAGCAGCCAAACCAAAGAATAGAGGGCTGGATATACTAAGTTATTAAGAGAATTTTTTGATGTGTTTGCATGCACCTATGAAGACCTCAAGACATATGACACATCTGTCATTGAACACAAGATCCCACTAAAGGAAGAGGCTAAGCCATTTAGGCAAAAGCTAAGATAGATAAATTCCATGTTGCTTCCTGTCATGGAGAGAGAAGTGAAGAAGTTGTTAGATGCCCAAATTATTGTCCCCTTGAGATATTCTGAATGGGTGGCCAATCTGGTCCCAGTAAGAAAGAAGAGTGGAGAAATCAGGCTTTGTGTTGATTTCAAAAATTTGAACAAAATCTCAAAGAAAGACAACTATCCCTTACCCAACATGGAACACATATTGCAGAGGGTAACTGGTGCATCTAGGGTATCCATGATTGATGGTTTTTCTGGATATAATCATATATCAGTCATGCCTGAGGACAGAGAAAAGACAACCTTCACCACTCCTTGGGGCGCATTCATGTATGCCAAAATGCCTTTTGGATTGATGAATGTAGGAGAAACATTTCAGTGAGCCATGGATATAGCCTTCACCGGGGATAAATATTAGTTTGTGGTGATCTATCTGGATGACATCACAGTATTCTCTAGGTCTGATAAAGAGCACTTCTCTCACTTAAGGAAAGTTTTCTTGAAATGCCAGAAGTTTGGCCTTTCCTTAAATCCCAAGAAATCTTTGTTTTCAATGAAGGAGGGGAAGCTATTAGGCCATATAGTATTAGCAGAGGGAGTGAGAATTGATCCCAACAGAGTAGAGGCAATTCAGACCCTATCACTTCCTAGGTCTAGAAAGGAAGTCTAGGCTTTTTTAAGGAAGATTAACTTTCTGAGGCGGTTCGTCTCAAATTTTGCTGAGTTGGTAAAACACATCACAACCATGCTCAGAAAGGGAAATGAAGTAAAATGGATTGCTGATCCCAGGGAATATTTTTCCCAAATAAAAAAGGCATTGACTGAGGCACCTATGCTAATCAATCCTGAATATTCCAAGGATTTCCTAATTTTTTCTTTTTCTTCTTTTGATACAGTAGAAGTGGTCTAATTGCAGAAAAATGAGGAAAGGCGAGTGCAACCCATTTCCTTCTTCAGAAAGGCATTAAGAAATGCAGAGATCATGTATGAGATCATGGAGAAATAGGCCTATGCCTTGGTGAAAGCTCTCAAATCTTTCAGAGTCTATGTCTTACACTCAAAAGTGTCTGCATACGTTCCTTCAGCCTCTATGAAAGACATCCTTATACAACCTCACATAGATGGGAGAAGAGGTAAATGGATTTCCAAGATCCTTGAGTTTGACTTGGAGATAAATCCCACCAAGTTGGTTAAAGGGCAGGGTTTAGCCAAGATGCTAGATGAATCAAATTGCAATACCTTGGGGGTTAGCTTCATCAATGCTTGCTTGGAAAATCAGAAAGTTGAGACGTCCAACAAAAGCTCCCAGGGTGGCTTATCACTAGCAGAATGCACCTGGTACAGAGACATCTTGTACTTCCTGCAAGAGTTGAAGCCCCCTGATGGAATGGGTAAAAGAAAGGCAAGAGATTTAAATCTCAAGTCATATATTGCCTCATTGACCAAGTCTTGTATTGGAGAGACCCTCTAGGGGTGTTTCTGAGGTGTCTGAATCCACAGGAAGCCCAGAAAGTTATGTTTGATTTCCATAGCAGCCTTTGTGGGGGGCATCATTTCTGGAAGACCACAGCCCAAAAAATTCTTAGGGCTGGGTACTACTGGCCCACCTTATTCACTGATGTCTACAGAGAAGTCAGATCTTTGATCAAATGCCAAAGGTTCTCAGGAAAGAAGCAGCTCAAATATTTTCCACTAAAGCTTGTAGTAGCTTCAACACCCTTTCAATAGTGGGGGTTGGACTTCATTGGAGGAATTCATCCTCCTTCAAGTGGCCAACACAGATGGATCCTGACTACAATGGACTATTTCACCAAGTGGATAGAAGTTTCCCCCACTAGGAGTGCTTCACACAATGTAATTATCATCTTCCTAGAGGATATAATAGCCAGATTTGGCTGTCCCAGCAGAATTGTCACCGATAATGCTGCTTCTTTCAAGTCTGAGCCTCTGGTTAAGTTCTGTGAGCAGTTGCAGATTTCACTAATTCACTCCACTCCCTATTATCCTCAAGGAAATGGACTGGTAGAATCTTCTAATAAAATCCTAATCAAGCTCATTAAAATATTATTGGAAGATAATAAGAGGGCCTGGGATTCAAAGCTCAAATTCGCTCTATGGGCCGATCGAGTGACAACGAAGAAGCGTTTTCAACTTGTTTATGGGACAGAGGCTATTTTTCCCACTCAAATCGCTTTACCTGTAGCGAAATTCTTTCAAGGTCATGAAGGAGAGATGGATCATATGGTCAGAAGAATTCATCGAGCGGTGGAAGTGCAACAGATCAGGGAGTAGGTAATGGACAGAGCTTACAATCATCAACAGAAGATCAAGCAAGCCTTTGACAGGAAGGTCAGGAAGAAGGAATTCAAGTTGGGAAATTTTGTGCTTAAGTGGGATGCACCCAGGCAGGATAGGGGAAAACACAAGAAGTTTGATTCCCTATGGATTGGGCCCTTCAAAATCTCTGAAGTATTATCGAACAACATTTACAGGTTACAGGATTTGGAGAGCGAAGAATTTTTTAATGGCTCAGTAAATGGGCATTTCCTGAAGAAATGTTTTTTCTGAGCCGTAAACGACTCCTCTGTTTTTGTAAATATTGTTTTTCTGTTTATCTTCGGCTTAATAAATGACTCCATAGCCCAACAACAAGGCACTGGAACTGCAGAAGGAGTTCTTAAAGCATCATAGGGATGACACTATCCCCCATGGAGCCTAATGTTAGTGCCTAAGCATGTAGGGGGGTATTTTTCCTGATAGGCAACCCCCTTTGCTGAAAAGATGGAAAGAAGTGGGGTAAAAACCCACTTACCCTAAGTTTGGGGCGCAAACGCGTGTTTCATTAAGCGGTCGGAAAATCTGGGTGGCCAGAATCTGCGTGCCCAGATCTACGGTCAGGGTTGGATTCCAGAGCCCCGTCGCCATTCTACCTTTAAAGCGGAGGGGGGGGTCCAGAATTAGTCATGCATCTCTCAATGACCTGGTTGGGGAAGCCCATATATGCAGTCGAGGATTGATTTCGGACCCCCTCCGCCATTCTACCTTTAATAGGGGGGGGTCCGGAATGGGTGGTTTCATGTGACTCCCCCCTAAAAGCCCCTTGTCACATCTACAACTCCCTCCACTTACCGCCTTCCGCCATGTGTCTTCCACTCAATGCCATTCTAGCCTACCTTTTTTCCATTTCCTTTCTCCCACCTGTCATCTCATGCCAGGTGTTCCCCTCGCATTCTTCCCTCGGTTGCCACTTCCCCCCATGTCATATTCCTTTTCCCTTTTATCCTCCTCCTCCTACCATGTGCCTCTCTCTTGCTCCACACCACTTCCACCTCTGTCGTGTCCTCACTCCCTGACCTATCACATTGTGGCCTCCCTGTCACCTTCTCATGGCACATTGCCTCATCATTTGGTGTCATAGCCCCCGTTTCTTCATCACCTGGTGCTTCCACCTCAGCACCTCTCATCTCACCCTCATAGTGTTGACGTCATCGCCCCCATCATACCCTCATCCACATCTGTCATATGAGTCCCCTCATAGCAGTCCAATGAAGCAGTGAAAGCCAAAGGGAGACTACCACGTCTTGTAGGTGCAAATTTGACCAAGTCGTGCCTGATCCTGAGAAAGTAGTTATTGAGGCAGTTGATGGTGGTTGAACGTTGTCTCCTTCCATAAATAGAAGGCCGGGAAAGGACAATGCACAGAGGCAGATTGCCAGTCTATCCTGATAAGGATTGCATCTGACAGAAGAATACATGGGCAATCTACCCAACGTCTACATGCACAGCCTGACAGAGAAGCTCCTCGACGTCAAGCATTGAACTCATGACGTGATCGTGCCTTCAATGCCTGGGTCAGTTCCAAGTATATGTAGGCATTTTTGACATTTTTGTAGGTATCGATGGTAGAGAAAAGCTCCCGACTGTAAAGCTTTAACAAAACCTCTAGTTCTTTCGTTATAGAATGATATTTTGAGATTTCTTGTTTAATGGTGGCCAACCTCCTCCTTTCCTTTTTCCTCTGAATCTGAAGACAAGATATGGATGATCTAGTCAGTTGTTGCTGTAACTATATAATGCATGTTTGATTGTATTAGTTCTACAACGTTTGAGGTTTACTTTGAAGTTTCTCCGGTCTGAGAGGATCTCATATCTGAGACTTTTTCCCTTTCTTTCCCTCCACTTACTCACTACTATGCAAAATTTACTGGCTTCAGTTAGATCAAGACCTTACATGTCCTTGCTATTCCAACCCATTTTTTTGAGTGAGCGATATTGTTCTGAGTTTACTTCCATTCGATCACCCCCTTTTAAAAAATCGTGACATAAACTGATGGGCCTCAGGCTTACTCCTGCTGCAATCCAGGAGTGACTTCTGTAGCCAACAGAAAGGATATTATGTCCCGTCCTCTTTCTTTTCGCTCTCCATGGATGGTTTCTTGGGCGTGTGAGAGAAATTTTCCTTAAGAGAAACAAGCTCAAGACCTAACTCTCTATACCCTGATCACGTCGGGGACATGCACTGAAAAAAGACAAGGAGCAGACTGCTCTGATACCACTGATCTAGATTAATTAGCATAACCAAATGAAAAAAAAATACAATATTAAGACAGAGAACAATGAATAATAATAGATATACAATAAAACTTGACTTATATTAAATAAGAAATATCTTGAAACTGTAAAATGCAAACTGAAAACAAG
The DNA here is from genome assembly GCA_010110895.2 of Picea sitchensis. Taxonomy (NCBI): domain Eukaryota; kingdom Viridiplantae; phylum Streptophyta; class Pinopsida; order Pinales; family Pinaceae; genus Picea; species Picea sitchensis. The sequence goes on along the minus strand of SNQJ01S0031483.1, from coordinate 82,435 downwards.
CTTGCTAGAATGGTGGTAGCTTATCTCTGAGAAGAGATGTGACGACTATGATCATTCACAAGAAGATGCATACAATGAGGCTCTGAAGGAATTTTTACAATAAACATGAATGAAAAAACCCTAGACATCCAAAAACCTAACCCTAGGAGATGAAGCGCCAAAAGTCATGTGGGCCTTGTTGTGGTAAGTTAGTACATCAAATTCCTGGGGTCATAACGTTTGCATACGATATTTGTTTAGGGCACATGATAGCTCGTTGGAATGGTCTTGATGAGGTGCTTCATTTCATAGGATCAATCAGATCCTTCGATTATTATTGAGGTGAACGACCATGAAAAACATCGTTTAGGGCCTTAAAATGGATCCAGAAGTTTGGGACCCAAAAAACTACTAAAAATAGTAAGTTGTCAAAAAACTGTTTTGATCCAGTTGGAATAGGTGGGTGTCCACTGATATCCTCCTAGATCATATACTCATAAGACAACCTGATGTTATTCAAATTTTCCTTGACAAAACCCTTAGGATCGTGTCTCTTGGATCTCTCTTCCCTAAAGTGATAAGAAAGAAGGGTATCTACCTTTGCCTGGGCTTGTTTAGTATTTTCAAAGAAATAATTGTCGACGTACAAAGGTAGGGGGG
>SNQJ01S0031483.1:57451-81749 GCA_010110895.2 Picea sitchensis | reverse complement strand
ATATCATCCCTCCAACTCTGTGTATAATAGTTTGATATGCTACTTCCTAAAGGATGAGCTTGTTGGGTATGAATTGTGGAAGTATATGTGGTGGCTTCATCATGCCATATATTCTTATGTAAGTACCATGTTCCATGAGATACCAATCCCCAATCCTTCTTATAACTACTATGGCTTTGTCAGTCATGATTGTGGGCATGGTGAAAAAGATGAATTCATATAACGAAGCAAGGAAGTGTTTGTATATCCTTTGGTACTCTACATGGTATTTGTGCTCCCAAAGCACTTTACAATATATGTGGATTGTAGGGTCAACAAGAAACCAAATCCATCCCATGTTAGGTTACTTGTGAGATATACACATTATGTCTAGGAGGTAAGAGGACATATGGAAGCTAGAGAATGTTCTTGGTTGGACTTTCTTTACTGTGGATATAACAACTGTGAGATTCTTAGATGATATGTCTTCCAAATTGAATGAAGTCCCCACATCTGCACATAAATAAATCAAAGGAATGTATGATAATGATCTAGGTGTATATCGGTGGCCACCCACCCATTCCAATTGGCTCATCTTGGTTTTTTTTTCATTTTGGTACTTTTTTCCTAGTTTTCGGGTCCTGAACTTCTGGGGTCATTTTGAGGCCCTAAACAACGTGTTCATGGCTTTACACAATCAAATTGTAAATTAAGTACGAGTTTGATAGAAAAAAATGTATTCCTTGGATAGACCTTTCAAACGGGCTATTGTGATCCTAAAACAAAGATCATATGCAAACGTTATGACCGCGAGAAGTTGATGTACCAACTTACCCCAACGGGGCCCACATGACTTTTGGCGCTTCATCCCCTAGGGTTAGGTTTTTGGATTTCTAGGGTTTTTGTATTCATGTTTATTGTAAAATGATTTTAGAGCCTCATTTTACTCATCTTCTTGTGAATGAGTGAAACTATCACATCTCTTCTCAGATATAAGCCCCCACCATTCTAAAAATCTTGTTTCAGTCTACATTTTACAGCTTCAACATATTTCTTTATTAATAGAAGCCAAGTTTTAATGTATATTTGCTACTGTTAATTGAATCTCTGTGTTAATAATATAGATTTGTATTCATTTCTTTTTTCTCATAAAATACAGATCCATGGTATCAGAGCAGTCTTCTCCTTGTCGTTCTTAATGCATGTCTAGGACGAGGTCAGGGTACAAAGAGTTGGGTCTTGATCTTGTTTCTCTTGAGGACAAAGGATATCTCACCCGCAAGAGACCTTCCATTGTAGGAGAAAGGAAATATGACGGGACAAGAGATCCTTTCAAACTGTTGCTCGAGGAAGCCCTCACATAATAGAGGAACAATATGGTGGATAATTTTGCACAAATCCTTTGACGACTACCAACATACGACAAATATTCCTAGAGTGGAGGTGCCTCCCCCTTCAAGGTACAAATCAAATTTTATATTCCTATATTTGAAGGTCAGATAGACATAGATGATGTAGACAAATGGTTGAATCTGCTAGAAGGGTATTTTTTTTCCATAACTTTTCGAATAGAGAAAATATTAATTTTGCGCTCCTCAAAGCCATCCCCCATGTCAAATATTTGTGGGAGACTTTCTATGAGAAAAAGAAAACAAAGGAACCCTCATTATTTATAGTCACACTCACTTGGGAGTCCTTCAAGGATTCCATTAAGGAACAATACTACCTTGTTCGAAGTTGTGATGACATGTATACAAAATGGACCACACTGCGGTAGGAAAGGGATCAAGCAGGGCCAGAGTTCACAAATATCTTCCATACCTTGCACAACAAGATGGGTATCAAATATTCTAAGTGACATATGGTGCTCAAGTACCACGATGGTATGCATAGATACATCTAGGTAGAAATGGAGTTTCTAGACATCTCATCCTTGGGCACAACCTATCAATATGATGTCAAAATTGAGCAGAAGCTTAAACAAAAAATGTGACAGTTTGGGTCTAGGAACACATCATAGAAGAAGCAGGGAAAGGGCGGCCCCAACCTGCAAAAAACGAAAAGAGAAAATATGGACAACCTCAAGACAACTAGTCTAAGCCACAAACAAAGAAGGACAATGGAAAGATGAAGAAAGATACCAGGAAGTGGTGCGACTTCCATAAGAGCCCCTAACATAAAATTGTTGATTGTTTCTCAAAGCAGTCATTGGTAGCTGAGATGAAAGCCTCTGAATGACATGTGGGTCTGACTTTGAGTCAGAACCAAAAAACGGGATATAGATCATTGACGTGGAACCCAGTGCCATCCTTGCTACCACCAAGATCCATCCCGATGAACCTAATGAGCTAGAGGAAGGTGAGCACCTCTTTCATTCATAGATGTGGGTGAAAGGCAACCTGTTTCACTTCATCATTGATAGAGGTAGCCATAAGAACCTCATCTCAATGGAGGTTTCCAAATGGTTGGTCATTCCAATAACGTCGCACCCACAACCTTACACCATCGGATGGCTCTGCTATGGAAGTGATCTTGGCGTCAGCCAACAATGCCACCTATCCTACGACATCAAGCCCTTCAAAGATGAGTTATTGTGAGATGTTTCTCCCCTTGAATTTTGTGATGTTCTTTTGGGCCAAATGTATTTATGGAAACATCATGTTGTATATGAGTCTAGACCTCCCAGTGTTATTATTACTTTGGACAATAAATTGTACATGATACCCGAGGTAGTCCCACCGGGAAATTTGTCTTCTTCGTGATTCTCTCTTAGAGTGAGAGAAAGATTGCAGCCACATCCATGGCCTCTGTGACTGACCTCTCCTTGCAGTAGAAGCAAGTGGATAAGGTCATGGAATAATACAAAGACATATTCTAGTCACCTACTGGGGTACCTTTGCACTATCAATTCAAGCATTACATCGATTTGACCCCCAATGCATCACTACCCAATGGGCCAATCTATCACCACTCTCTGCTATAAAATGAGGATATCAAGCATCAGTTCTAAGAACTTCTCCACAATGGGAACATACAACCCAAATCATTACCTTGTGGAATCCCAATCATGCTTGTGCAGAAGAAAGATGGGACTTGGCGAATTTTCATTGATTATCAGGCCCTAAATAAAATCACAGTCAGGAACCAATACCTGATTCCCTGAATTGAAAATCTCCTTGATTAGCTCAAGGGGCCCAAATACTTCATCAAGATTGATATGAAGCCAAACTACCATTAGGTTCCAATAGAGTAGGCAAATGTATGGAATATTGCCTTCAAGTCAAAAGAAGGTCTTTTTGAATGGCTGGTCATGCCCTTTGGTTTGACAAATGCACCAAAAAATTTCATGAGGATGATATCTTGCAACCTTTCACCAATAATTTTGTAGTGGTGTATCTAGATTACATCCGCATCTACAGGAAGACTTGGGCATAACACTTGCAACATATTCAGTAGGTTCTTCACACTCTGCAACAACACAAGCTATATGCCAACTTGGAAAAATGTGCCTTTGGTATGGACAGGGTCCAATACCTAGGATACATTGTTGATAAGCATGGTTTTCATGTGGATCCAACTAATATCAAGTTCATGTGTGACTAGCTAGCCCCAATCATGCTCAATGAGCTTCAAAGCTTCTTAGGCATTTCCAATTTCTATCGCAGGTTCGTGTTGGGATTATCCCATATTGCAGGGGCCCTCAACCAAGTAAACAGGGGTGGTGGTAAGTCACATTTTGTGTGGGGCATGTCCCAATAGTAAGAGTTCTATGATTTGAATAAGTGCTCGTGATCAACCCTAGTTCTTTCATTACCCGACCTGTAACATCCCATTCAAACTATGTTGTTGGCGTAGTTCTCACTCAGCACGACCACCCCGTGGCCTATCATAATGAGACACTATCAATTTTCACCTGTAAGTACTCTACTTATGAAAAATAAATGTACTCCATATTGAAAGTATGCCTCCAATGGAGACATTACATTCTCAGGAAAGAGACAGTCATCCACACTGATCATAAGTCGTTGCAGTTCATGAAGACACAAGGAAAATTGCAGAATTACCACCATCAGAAGTGGTCCACATACTTGTAGCAGTTCCACCTCAAAATAAAGTATAATAAAGGAAGTACCAACCATGTCATTTATTTCCTCAACTGACCTATAGTCACGACACTCACCACAGTGCTAGACTCTTGCGACCATGAGACCTCTAGATGACCCCAACTCTATGAGAAATATCTTGACTTCGCCACCACTTACTAGATGTTGGGAATAAACACATTTGTCACTAATTTCCATATTCAAGATGAGATGTTGTTCCATATGGGCCATATTTTCATCCCATAGAGTGAGAGAGGGAAGATGATTTGGGAATCCCACTTCAGTCATGTGTCAGGACACTTCAGCATAGAAAAGACAATGACAATGATGCAATTTTTTTTCTATTAGACGAAACTTCGACAGGATGTTAGCAAGTATATCAGGTCCTGCACTACCTGCGCTATTGCCAAAATGTCCACTAAGAAACAAGGCCTGTACACCCCTCTTCCTACTCCTGACAGGCCCTGGGAATCCATCTCAATGGACTACATGTTGGGCCTTCCGTCTACCAAGAAGGTAAATGACTGTGTTTTTGTGGTTATTGATTGCTTTTCCAAGATGATGATTCTGGATGGTTGCAAGAAGAGTATCACAGTGGAGGCCACTGCCAATATCTTCTTTGAATGAGTGTGGGTACATTTTGGGATACCACAAACCATTATCTTAGATTGGGACAATTGGTTCCTCAACACATTCTAGTTGAGCCTTTGGTCACTGCTGGACACCAAGATCACCAAATCCACCGCCTTCCACTCCCAAACAGATAGCCAAACTGAGGTCATCAACCAGATGATCGTTCATATCTTGCGCATGTACAATTCCAATCACCCCCGCACATGGGATGAGATTCTTCCCTATGTCCAACACAACTACAACAGATCCATACATAGCTCAACCAACAACAACCCATTTAAGGTGGGGTTGGGATTTCAACCATTGGGTCCCTTGCGGCCACCCAGGAAGACTCGTCCCATGCTCAAAATGAAGCTGACAAAGCCACTTGGTTCATTCAAAAGATACAACACATCTTCCAATAGGTTCAATATATTTTATAGAAGTCAAATTCCAAGAACAAGCAATGCCATGATCAACACCGGGTGCCACACAAGTTTCAGGTAGGAGACAAAGTTTGGTTGCACTTGCAGAAAGAACACCTTACAGGGACCCATCAGAAGTTTTTTCCACTCTACTATGGACCTTACACCATCACCAAGTTTGTGGGAAAAAAATATTTTGAGCTCAACATTCCCCCCTTCCTTGGATTGCACCCAATGTTCAATGTGGATCTCCTTCGACCATATTTTCCACCATTACTGGACACTTCAGAGATAGAAGAACAAATGAAAACAACCAAGATCAACCTTGAATTCATGGAATGTGAATCCATTGATCAGATAATGGACACACAGGACAAGGACACTCATTAGTAGAGGATCCAACTTTATCGGGTTGTCAAAGTAGGGTAGCTCTTGCACCAAGGCAAGTGGCTCACCCAGGGCCATATTCAGTAGAAATTTCCTCATATGATGGGGAAACTAAAAGAAATGGAGACCATTTATTCCTAAGGAGGGAGGATTGATTTATGTGGATATTGGTGGCCACGCACCTATTCCAACTAGATCATCTTAGCAGTTTTTCAGTTTGGCAATTTTTTCCTAGTTTTCGGGTCCTGAACTTTCGGGGCCGTTTTGAGGCCCTAAACAACATTTTTAGGGATCAGCACATTCAAATTGTAGAGGAAGTTAGATTTTTTTATGGAATAATGTGTATTCCTCAAATAGACCTTTCCAATGGGCCATCGTGTGCCTAAAACGAAGATCATATGAAAAATTTACGACCCCGGGAAGTTGATGTACCAACTTACCCCAACAGGGCCCACATGACTCTTGGCGCTTCATCTTCTAGGATTAGGTTTTTAGATGTCTAGGGTTTTGGAATTCATGTTTATTGTAAAAATACTTTTAGATCCTTATTGTACTCATCTTCTTGCAAATGAGTGCAACCATCACATCTCTTCTCAAAGATAAGTCACCACCATTCTAGCAAACTTGTTTCAGTTTTCATTTTACATTTTCAACATATTTCTTTATGAATAGAAGCCAAGTTTTATTGTATCTTTGTTATTGTTCATTGAATCTCCATGTTAATAATATAGATCTGTATTCATCTCATTCTTCTCATAAAATCCAATTAAGATAAGGGGAATTGTGTTGCATCAAGTTCCCCGTATAACCTACACAACATAGCTAACAAATATTGGTAGGGTATTCTTAAGGCGCTCGTGGGGTACCGACTTTTAGTTATTTGTTTAAAATTATTGTCTTCCTTATACCATTTGGGGAAAAAATCCTTCAGTGTATACTCAAAATCACTGAGGAGTTTACCATCCAATATTTTTATTCCCTCCTCAATGTAATAACATTTGGATAAAAACTCTGGCCTAAAATAAGCTATGGGATCCTTTCTTGTGTTGCAGACGTATATACTACTTATGTCGGTGTTCTTCAAAATCTAGGAGATGGAATCTGTGCAAGGGAAAACTTCTAGATGTCCTTCTACCATGAATATCCTTGATTTCCTAATGTTCCTAAACACTTGAAGCTCATCTGGGTCTTCAGCTTCGATGAAAAAAATTGATTTTTTGAACATGTGATAAATCTCTCCCCATTTTAACGTATCTCTATCCTTTTGTAAAATCCCTACTTTGTCATTGTATATGGCCCATACAATATCTAGATCTTCTCTTGCCTTGAAATACTGCTAGAGGACTCGAACTTGGATGCCTTTCTTTCTGTTTTCTTTCGGGCAGTCATGTTCAAACCTACCACGAAAACTAAGTTTAGGGTGCATATTAGGGTAAAATGTACCATTTACCGTGACTAAATAATTAAAAATACCAGATGAGTTATTGAGATTATTATGAGACAAAGATTCATCCACTAAGGAGGTCAGGGTAATGGTAGCCATGTTTAAGTGACCTGGTAGAAACTTGGGGAAGACAGGTGAAAAATATACTTTGAAAAGAAATATAGGAGGTCTAGAAATTAACTCTTTGTTACACATAAAATTTTCACACCTAGGTACCTCGCCCTATTTTTGTAAAGTGTCATATAAGTGTCGCATACACCTTGACACCATGGAATAACCTATGTCACAATCCCTAGTCAATATGGAGGAGGGATATACTACATGAAGGCAAAGAAATACTAAGTACACATGAATTATTATTAATATTCATGGAAAAGAAATTGATTAAGTGAGAAAATCAAGTGCACATGAATTATTATTAAAATTCATGGAAAAGAAAGTAATTAAGTGTGAGGATCCACCTCACATTTGGTTTCCTATTTTTTAGGGAAGGTGGAGGATCTCATGGATGGTTGAAATATTTCCTCAAAATCTTTGAGAGATATTTCCTCTCCAAAATTCTTAAGAGATATTTTCTCCCCAAATATCTTAGAGATCCCTTTCTTAGTGGATCTAATGAGAGATCTTCTCCATGGTGGTTAAACCTCAATATAATGAGGGGTTTCCATGGAGGAGGGGGAATGGAGATTGAGAATTATACCAAATTTATGATCTCATGAGTGGTATGTCATTTGGAGAATCAACATTCTGTGTGTGGACTGTTTAAGCAAGGGTTTGGACAAGGGGAACTTGATGAAGTTGTTGCACTCACATCTATGGTTGTAAGTTTTCTTCATTGTTGTTCTCTTTAATATAATATGCTTGGCCTGTTTCTTTCAAATATGTGTTTGATCTCACATGAATTTGTCTCTAATAGATAGATCTATTTCGAACTAATCTAAGTAGAGTAGGAAGTTGTTTGTACTTTTGTTTGTCTACCGGGCTTATCGAGGAGTTCAAGATTGGAGCTCAACTCAGACCGTTCAGGGACAAACACCAGTAAAATGTAATTCTTTTCTTCTTCCTCCTCACACATTAGTTTATCTAGTTCTAAAAGGAAGTCAGTGCCCAGATAATCATCTTCTGTCTTAAGAGTTAAGAGTCTAGCTCTCAAGAGGAGATCTACCTGTCCGCAGGGAGATTTTCCTTTAACACTCTTCCGACACAAGTCAGAGGAGTGTTGATGATTAAAATAGAAATGAGGATTCCACCCACAAAGTATTGCTAAAGCCTATTTACTAAAAGCTAATAATATATATATATATAATACTAGTTGGTGGGACCCCCTTGTTGGTTGGAGGATCAAATCTGGGTATTTTTTGATGTTTTATTGATTTTCGATACCGTGTTATAGGATTGAGAATGATTGATGATCGAGGTTGGTCCTATTCAAGATAGATGGATGAGAGATAATACATGTTGTCCTCTTGTTCTAGACTCGAATGCTATGATGGCTTATGATATCTATTGTTACCCTTGATATTTAGTTCTAGATTTATTATGTGTGAAACCTGCAAAAGATACATGTTAGTAATGACAAATAAAGAGCAATTGAAAGGAAATAAAAAAATATAAACAAAAGAATGAGAAAGGAAGAAACTGGTTTATACTAACATGTTACACCATACACATTAAAATGGTCATTGTAAATCCTAGCTAACAAATAATAGCTATGCTAATTATTGAGTTGCATGGAATTGTAGTTGATATACATTACTGTATAGTTGGAGATGGTAATATGTGATGTGGGTGGCGCTCTTGGCAATTAAGGGATGTTGGTTTTAATGCATGGTTCTATTGGATGAATTAATGGATTAGTGATTGGCACGTACTAGGGAATTGAATGAGTTTGAGCATGGAGGTGACATGCATTTACTGTGCATCACTCCTACTCCTTCCACTAGCTTCCGCCCTAGTTAGGCTATTGTTCAACTAAGTTTGTTGTGGTTAGGATCCAACTTTCAAGCGGAGGGAGAACCACTAAGCCAACTCACGTTTTAAGGTGTTTTTGATTATAGGTATGCTTTTTTTTTCCATTCATGAGTCTGATCTGGTTATGAAATATATATTGGCTCATATGTATTGGTTTGTGCTATTCTTAAGTATGGCAATTGTGTGAAATTGTGTTTTTTTTTGGAATGAATCGTTGATGGATTTCTTTGTAATAATGTTTGAGGTCATAGTGTTATTGGTCTTCCCAAGTGTTAACATCCATAAAGACTCTCTTTCATCCTCGCTAGGTTTAGATTGGAGGGTTTCGTTTGGTCTTGAGTGGCCAGCTGTCTTCACACATTCGTATCACCATACCCAGTCTTTGGTTTTTATGAGGTTTAATGGGTTGGAAGCGCTTTGTGTCAATGCACATTATTCACTTAGGTATTGGGTTGTTCATGCTACTAATGGTCGCTCAATGGGTTATATTGCTTCTTCTAGGCTATGTTTCACCTCAACGTTGTTAGTGGGTTGGCTGGGAGAGCCACGAGGGTTATACCCTGCATGTGATAAGTATCGTACAAGGCCAAAATGGAGCCTTTCTCCTCTGTTCATATCTTCTCCTATCACAAGATTTTTCACCCTTTCCACGAAGTCAATTGTGGCTTTCCATGTGTGTGCACCATTGGTCTCGTACGTTTTCACCATTAAGAGGAGTAGACTCTAGTCTCCCTCTGTTGGCCCACAAAGAAAAACCTTGACTCCTCAAGCCCGAGGGTTGATAGAGAAGACTGTTATGGCATGTCGGGTATACTATTGGCTGTCATGGATTGGTGGTGTATTGTATATAGAGTTGGTTACTATATCTCCTCGTTGATTATGTGACAGTGGTGTTGGTTTTGGTATCTAGTTACTGCAGTTTTTTATTATAATTAAATGAATAAACTCATCATGTTTAATTGGATGTTTGTTAAATCGAATACCCATTCGTTGTCCTTGAGATCATAAATTGGTAACCCATCACTGGTTTAATTGATTAAGTCACATCATTGCCTCATGCATGATGCGTGGGTATGTGTGGCGTTCCTACAACATGATAGGATGAGTGGTTGATAATTATGATTGTGTGTTTTAATTGTCATGGAAGTATTGCAATCGGGTGATTATGGAATGGCTATCCACTATGTATGCTATGTAAATTATTGGTTTCACCCTCAGTGATGGTCATGGGGTTTTGAAACAGAATGGTTTTGTTGCAATTTGATCAATTTATGGGATGAGATCAAGTTTATGTTTGCTACCTCAGTGCTCACTATATTTATTGATATCCCAACATTATGGTTGTTTAAAGTCAAAGAAAATTGGACCTCTACAGTCACAGAAATACACTTGCATTTGGTCAAATGTTTTTGTGTATACCACAGCATAGCATGAGTTGAACTGGTGATTGTTTCCTATGTGTTTAAATGGAAAGTTAGGATCTTTGCGATTTAAATATGGATTTTGATGTTGATTCTCCATTGTGTATGTTATATGAATACCATGATTTTAATAGTGGTAGGTACAGATGTTGTGACAGTATAACGTCATTACAATTTAATTATTAAATGACATAATTGAGCACGACCTTTGAATTGTATTTGATGATTGGAATAATTTGTGAGCAATGGTTGATTTTGATGCTGAACAGAGTGGAAATAAGTTACTGTTTATGCATTTGGGAATTGTTTTAAAATATTAAATGGATAAGTTAGATGAAAATATCTCCCCTATAGGCTGTTGTAGAATTCATACTGTCTTGACACTGTGTTAAATATTTGATTACGATAGGAAACAAGTTAATACACATAGTTGTTTAGACTATACACAGTAGTTTTTTTTTTTTTTTTGGGTTACAATGGTCATTTGGTTGGTGTATTTCCTTTTACAGAATGGTTTTACAGATTACTTAATTAATTTTATGAATAGTACCCACTCTCTTTCCCCACCATTATTTCACTTTTCGCTAATTACAACCCCATCGCCTTCCCACATTCATTTTCCACTCCTTGTTCTAAAATTGATTACGGTCAAGGAGAATTATGTATTGAAGCAGTTGGAAGTTAATTTTTCTTGGTTGGATCGTAGTGATGTTTTATTTGGTCTACGCTACAGTTGATTGTTTGTTGTCTTTGAGCAATAACCATTTTCTTTTCCCCTTCATTTTATCATTTTTCTCTAAATACAAGCCCCTCTCATATCCTAGGACATTTTGTTCACCCCTTGCTCATTGAAAACAATTAAACAATTTATATGGATTGGATTGCATGAGTTTGATATGTTGCCGAGACAAAATATATTTCATATTTTTAATGAGTTGGCATGTATAGTTGTTAAAGGAACTATTTTCTAATCAATTATGCATACATGAATGAGCTATTCAAATAAACGGCTGAAAATCGAGGCCTACTATGCCCCTATCAAAGGGAAAGACGCTACTGCCCCTTCCACATCTTCAAATAATTCTGATAAATCTATGTCCTCCCACATGCATTGGAAGGATGATTTCTCTTGTATGATTAGAGAGATGAGGCTTAAAGATTCCACATAGCCTAAGGCAGGTTCAAAAGGACTAAAAGATGATAGCATCAACAAGGGAAAGATTGCCTCACAAACTGGAAAATATGGATTTTAAGTTTTTATTTTTTGATGAAAATTGACTTAATATTTTAGTATAGCTTGTTTTTGGATACATTGGTAATATATTTTGGAAATAGTTGCAAATATTATTGAGATAAATTGTCAAATATGGATGTGATGATGGGAGTCACAAGGAGGGGTGTTTTGTTTAATTGACTAGTTGTGTTATGATTGTTAATAACTAAAGGGAGTCACAAGGGGTCCCCCCTACTAATTATTATTTATTTAAAACCCTTATTATGATTTATTACTCTTTCCCCCTTAACTAAAAGTGGTTGAGGTTTAGTTAAATTAACTAATGAGGTGGTTCAACTACTTCAACCAATTCTAATTTGCTTAAAGGAAAAGGGAAAGGGAGGAACAGGAGGAGGATAGAAGGAGAAGCATACTAAGGTTTTCTCTTTGAGTTTATGTTGAGGTAGTTNATATTTTGGAAATAGTTGCAAATATTATTGAGATAAATTGTCAAATATGGATGTGATGATGGGAGTCACAAGGAGGGGTGTTTTGTTTAATTGACTAGTTGTGTTATGATTGTTAATAACTAAAGGGAGTCACAAGGGGTCCCCCCTACTAATTATTATTTATTTAAAACCCTTATTATGATTTATTACTCTTTCCCCCTTAACTAAAAGTGGTTGAGGTTTAGTTAAATTAACTAATGAGGTGGTTCAACTACTTCAACCAATTCTAATTTGCTTAAAGGAAAAGGGAAAGGGAGGAACAGGAGGAGGATAGAAGGAGAAGCATACTAAGGTTTTCTCTTTGAGTTTATGTTGAGGTAGTTCAGTTTTCATTCATTCCTTAATTTATCACAAGCCTAATTTTGTTTTATGATAGCAGGGTCTTGTTGTAGACAACAACATTTAGACATTTGTTTTTCAAAGGTGTTGATCTATCTTTGATAGTCTGTGTAGAATTGTCTGTTTGTGAATTAGTTTTCTTGAATGACAAAGACTATTGTGTATATTCGAGTGGGAAGCAATCTGTGGTAAGATGATTTGAATTTTAGAGTTCAGATTTGATTTTTTGTCAGAGGTCCTTTTGTATGTTCCATCGGGGATGTCTAAGTTTGACTTTGGTCTGAAATTTCTGTATGAGATTTTGTAAAGAAAATGACTCTTTGGTGAATTGGAATGAAATAAAGGATTTCTTTGTGTCATATATCTTGATTATCATCTTGGTGTCTTACTCCTGTCTTTTACACTTGTTTTCAACAACTATTATATTCATAAAATCATATTAAAAAGAATTTTCCAGCAAGCTTTTATTTTTGAAAAGACTAGCCTAAGCACTTGTAATTGATACTTGTGAGTTAGGATTTTATTTTTGATGGCTATAAACCTAGGGTGACATTCCTGACTATTTTTCTTTATCCAAGAAGAATCTGAAAAATGCTTGAGTAAGATCATTTCATATCTTTTCCTCAACATTTATTTGGTGACCATACTGGGGAGGTTTTCAATATCTCTCTGGTTAATTTTATACTCGATTTGCATCGATACATATATTTTTTTGATATTGATTCTTTGACTATTTTATTACTTAAATGACTATGCCTGTTGCAAGGCAACCCAATATTGAGCCCGGTCTTCAAGATCAGACCAACATTGCTTAGAACTTGTTTAATACCATTTTAGACACTACCGATACCCATGTTGAGCTTAATCATTCATGGGCAGGAATTGAACGAGATATTAGTGCTCAAGAACGATTGGAAGCTAGATGTAGACAACCTAGAAATCAACAGTAACCTTCTTGTTTCTTTAGTTTTGTCCTTTCTTTCATGTCCATAGACTCTCGTGCTTCTAGAAGAAGAAGAGAATTATCACCTAAAATCAATCCTATCACTGAAATAGGAAGAAGGAATGTTATGTTATCTTCCCAACAAAGTGCTATAAGGAGAACTTTGTCTGATTCATCCAGTTCATCTTTCTTTCCCTCATCTATCATCCACAAGATGACATCTAGTGGTGGCTCTGGTGGCACTGGAAGTGCTTCCTCTTCTCAGTATTCATCTTCATCAGTGATTGGTAGCTTATATATCCACCATATCCCTTTCCAATCTACCACAAATCCCAACAAAGTCATTAAAAAGTATGGGATTTTTCAGTTTGAAGAAGATTCCACAGCCACACCATGGCATGTGTCCTCTCCTCTTAACCTAGCACCTGCTACTCATCCACTTCCTAAATTTAAAGAGCATCTTCCTAGGTTTCTAGTAAATAACATTGTCACTACAAATGAGAAGCTAGTGGAATTTTCTAATGCTTATCATAACATAGGGGCCAATGACAATGACACTTGCATGTGATTATTCGTCAATTCCTTGGAAGGAAAGGTTGCGGCCGATTTATTTGACCTTCCTCCTAATATTATGTCTACTTGGGAGGAGATAATCTATTGGTTCAGATCCACTTATGGGCAATCTAAAATCCTAGCCGAGAAGTTACGAGAATACAATAATGTCGCCTATAAGGATGGTGTGACCATCAAGTCTTTTAACTTGCATTTCACTAAGTTATACAACCAAATCACTAAACCCATTCGCCCTCATAACCAAGCCTCTTTCATGCATTACTACAATGCACTGTATTCTCCCTACCATCATAGGCTTGAGGAAAAATCCATTGATAATCTCAGTTCCACTCTGCATACTTGTTCAAAGTATGAAGAACAACAGGTCTTTCCTAGGGGGAATCAGTTAGACAGACAAACATGTCCACCCTCTTACAACTAGTCCAATATATGAACAATTGTATGATAGCATTCGAGCGAAGGGAGACTGCCTCACCTCTCACCCCTGGAGCTCCATCCTCTTTTGCACCCCCCTTCAGAAATCCGGTTGAAAATATTTTTCATCCTAAAGCTATCTTACCTCGAAGTTGGTGTAACTTCTGCGAGGAACACCATGAGGAAACCACATGTGAGGTAAATAAGAGTTCTAGAGATAAGATCTTTGGTAAGAAACTAGAATCTACTATTGTTTTCCTAGATTTTGCAGAGCCAGAAGATGTCATGTTCATCAACACTAGGAACAAAGACTATGCTCCCAAGGGCAAGTTTGAGCCTCCCCATAGTTCTTCTAGCCCGATCTCATCCTCATCCGCTACTACTGTCTAGGTTCCTAAAGTTTCTGAGAGTCAAGGAATTAATCTCCCCCTCCCCTCTTCCAAATACAATATCTTGAATCAATTGGCCAACATCAAAGAATATGAAACCCTTTTAGACATGGTTGTCGTACCTGAACAACAGATGCATCTGAAACAATTCATGGAAGGAAAAGCTTCCATTGTAGCCAATATTTCTGAAGAGGTAAACGAAGAAGATCCTTATGTAAATAAAGTAGGTGTACATAACTTTAGAAATCCTGTAAAAAATACCCCTTTTTACATTTCTGTAAAGATTATGGATAAGATTTCCCATTGTTTCCTCATTAATGGCAGTTTGGGCCCAAGTGTGATGTCGAATATTATTATGGAGGAGCTAGGCTTGTCTTGTACAAATGAAAACGCCAAAAGAATTCTCTCCTATAATAATATACAACAAATGACCATAGGTGAGATTAAATATGTGACCTTAGTTTTGTGCGCTCATCCTGAAATAAGGACAACCCTCAACATTCAGGTAATTGATATGCCAGTAAGAAATTACTCAATAATCTTAGGAAGAGATTGGAAAGACTTAACAGATGGATACCTCTCACTCGACGGAACACATTTATCCATTCCTCAGAACAAAAAAAACATTATAGTCCTTAGAGAGGGAAGGATATCAACCTATATAGAGAGAGCCCCACAACCTAATGTAAACTATATCGAAGAGTACCTAGGAGTGTATTACATATTTGCTGAGGAGGATAACATTCCCATGGAACAAATCAATTTATATGATGGTATGTGGCACATGCACCATGCACTTTGATGGTTCATTCTCTAATGAAGGTAACAGAGCTGGAATTATCTTGATTTCTCCTGTAGGAAAAATACACAATTTTTGTTACAGGTTGGAGTTCGCTTGCACTAACAATGTCATTGAATTTGAAGCTTTATTATTAGGCATTGAGAACACCTATAATATTGGTTGTGGTCACCTTTCAATTTTTGGGGATTCCAAACTTGTTGTGAATCTTGTACATAAAATTCACTCTCCTAGCAACAAGTTGATAAAACGATACACCCAAACTGTTTGGGTGCTTATCTCAAACCTTTTATCTTTTAACATCACTCATGTTAAGGGGGAGTTAAACTCAATGGCTGATCAGTTAGCAGTTTTTACAGCCTATCCTAATCGACAACTTCTCCCACACATACCTGATTCTACTTTCCAATCTCTGTATCATCCACATATCCCCGAAAATATAGAATCTTGGCAGGTCTTCCCTAATGATGAGAACATTTGTGATTTTATTCAAAATTAACCTTTTAATCCTAAGGAGATTATATGCATAGAATATAACAAGATTCCTAAAGGCTTGAATCCTCTAGAAAGTTCATTTTCTTCGAGTGATGTACAACAAGGAGAAATAGAAAGAAGAGGATTCGAAAAGGAAGGTGGGTGAAACCATCTCCTTGAACATTGGGACACCCGAGACTCCAAAGAATGTTAAAATAGGTGCCAAATGTTCAGATGAAGAGAAAGTGAAGTTTTCCAAGCTTCTTGGTGAATTTCAAGATGTTTTTGCTTGGTCTTATGAGGATCTTCATGGTTTTGATCCTAGTCTTATACAACATGCCATCCCCATTAAGGAAGGCATAAAAACAGTTTGGCAAAAACAAAGACCTATCAACCTTGCGCTAGAAGAAACTTTTCGAAAGGAGTTGGAAATTTTTTTGAAGGATGGGATCATCTTTCTGGTCTAGCATTCTGAATGGTTTTCAAATCTGGTTCTTGTTAAAAAAAAAACTGGTCAGATTTGATTATGCATTGATTTTCATGCATTAAATCAAGCTAGTAGAAAATATCACTTCCCTCTCTCTAACATGGAAATGATTTTGCAACAACTTGTAGGGTCACAAATGATGTCCTTACTTGACAATTTTTCTGGTTACAACCAAATCAAAGTAAAAAGGGAAGATAAATATAAAACCACCTTTATTACTCGTTAGGGTACCTTTGCTTATGAACGTATGCCTTTTGGCTTATCTAATGCAGGTTCCACCTTTCAAAGAGCTATGCAAATAGATTTTGATAATTTGATCAGTAAGATCATTCAGATCTACCTTGATTACTTAACGGTGTACTCTAAAATCCGATCAGATCATTTTGGTCATCTAAGGAAAATTCTCATGCGATGTAGGAAATTTGGCATTTCTCTAAATCCTTCCAAGTCCATTTTTGGCGTTATCGAGGAAAGATCCTTGGACACATCGCCTCCAAATCAGGAATAAACATTGATCCTGAAAGGATTGCTTCTATCCTTAATCTCACTTCTCCCACTTCCAAGAAGGAGTTTCAAGATTTTCTGGGGGTTATTAACTTTGTCCGTAGGTTTGTTCCAGATTTTGCTGTGATGGTCAAGTCAATTCATAATTTTCTTAAGAAGGATTATTCTTTTTCTTGGACAGATGATGTCGAAAATGATTTTGAAGGGATTAAGAAAGCAATCTGTTCATCACCGGTTTTGGCGAAGCTGGATTTTGATAAGGAATTCATGATATATACTAATTCCACTGAGGAGGCAGTTTTTGTTTTCCTCATGCAAAATGATGACCAAGGGAATGAAAAAACAGTGGCTTACATGAGTCAAAGTTTGTATGATGATGAATTTAAATATTCTTTTATTGAGAAACATGCTTTCGATCTTGTTAAAGTTGTTGAAAAGTTTTTCCACTTCATCTTAGGTAAGCATACGTTGGTAAAGGTCCCTTCACCTGCTGTCATTTTTCTTCTCTCACAAACTTATCTTTCAGGAAAGTTTGCACATTGGCTTGCCAAGATCTAGGAGCATGATTTGAATATCATGACTTCCACCACTATCAAGGGACATGAACTATCCCTTCACTTAGCTCAACATGTTGGGAATGGTGAAGAAATTGATGAAGAAGATAGTTCCCTTTCAAATCTCTTTTACATTGATGATCAAATCCTCTTTGTGTTTGAACATCCCTGGTACAAGAATTTTGTTTATTATTTACAGAATCAAAGATGTTCAGACAACTTAGACACTCATCAAAGGAGAAGAATTTGTCTTGAATCTGCAAGATACGTCATTATAGGAGACTTCTTATTTCGAAGATCTGCTGATGGTGTGTTACTTCACTGTGTAAACAATGAAGACACACATAAACTATTGCAAGAAGGTCATGGTTCTTCAAGTTCAGCCATTCATGTAGGAGGTCGGTTTTTTGCAAAGACTACTCCTTTCAATATTATTAGAAAAGGATACTATTGGCCTTCAATCTTTCTCGAGTCTTATGTTTTTTCAATATTGTGTGACAAGTGCCAAAAATTTGTTGGGAAAGAACGCCTTTCAACCATGCCATTACAGCCTGTCTTACCATAATTTCCTTTTTCAAAGTGGGGATTGGATTTTATTGGTCCTATTAATCCTCCTTCTTCAACTGTACATGTTTTTATTTTGACATCCATAGACTATTTTACAAAATGGGCTGAAGTTGTCCCACTTAAGAATTCCACAGATGATCACATAATTTCTTTCCTTGAAAATAACATTTTTTCCAGATTTGGTCTTCCATTGGAAATTATTACAGACAATGGTCCCTCTTTCATTTCTACTAAGAGGACTCAATTTCTATCTAAATTGGGGGTTAAAAATTTCACCTCATCAACTTATTATCCCTAAGGAAATGGGCAGGTTGATTCTACCAACAAAAATTTGGTAAGAATCATCAAAAGGCTCATCGAAGACACGCCTCATCAGTGGCACACTCTCCTCACTTACGCCCTCTGGGAAGATCGAAGTACTACCAAGGTAAGCACTGGTTGCACTCCTTTCCATCTTTTTTATGGTCAAGAAGCCCTCCTCCCAATTGAGTTGGAACTTTGTTCCTTAAGGTTGATGCTACAGATCGAAGAATTAAATTCTTTAGATGTTTCACAAAGGATAAATGTGCCACTAGCTTTGGAGGAGCAAAGGATGTTTTCTTTGCATAACATTAAAAGGATACAACAAACTGTTAAGAAGTATTTCAACAAGAGTGTCAAAACTGTCAAGTTTAAGGTCAATGAAAAGGTCTTACTATGGGATTCAGCTCACACTGATAGGGGAAGACATTCAAAATTTCAAAAATTATGGTCGGGTCCTTTCAAGATCGCTTTTGTCTTAGGTACCAATTCTTACATTCTAAAAGATTTACAGGAGCGATTGTTTTCCTACAACACTAACGATTCTCACTTGAAACATTACATGGAACCAACTTGAAAAGCTCTAACGTTGTTTGGATTTTCTGTATTTTAGTAGTCTAGCTCTGTTTTCATGTTTCGCTATTTTTCTTTTCTGCTTGCAGTAGTTGATTTCTCCTTTCTGTTTTAAACTTTTCCTACTACTTCTACATTTCTGTCACATTATTTCTGCTATTTTAATTTTTTGCAATTTTATTCTGTTACGATTTTTATTGCCTTGTCATCTTTTTAATTGATTTTGGTTGATAATAAGACATTGGATCAATTTTTCCACAATGACACTCCTGGAAGATATTGTTAGTCAATAACAATCAAGCTTACATAGTTGTTACAATGTTTCCCTTGAAGACATAATTGAAGTTGTTATCTGCTTTCACTACTACCTTTTAAAGAGATTGGTTATCTCCTGCTTCTTCTTTCCATTTCTTCATCCATTTAAAAAATAAAAGAGCAGATCTTGTTAGCACTCTGTAAATTCCCAGAGGTTGTAAATGGGCAGAAGAAATTTACGAGAGGTAACCTTAACCAACCACTTCGAAACTGGGATCTATCCCTGCCAGTTTTAGAGAGGGATCTCTCTGCAAGATTTAGATTTGTTTGGATTTTCAGATCTTAGGCTAGTTAAAAAGAATAGTACCGAGTTGTTTTTTTTTTTTTTAATAAAATGGATGAATGTCACTTACACTTCCATTGGGCCATGGGTTCTGTTTTATAAAAATGGATATCAAAGGCCAGTTTTTAGAAGATTCGTTTTATAGGGCAAGTTAGTGAAACAACTGGATTCTTTAGAAATAAAATGATAGACTGCTGAAAAGGTGAGATATCAACTAAAACAAAGAAGCGATTAAGAATTTATCCGTTATAACATCAGAAGGAAAACATTTAAATCTGTAAAAGATTAGGAACAAAGTATGCAATGGTAAATTCTACAACTTTAACTTCTTTTAAAGATTAGATTAGAAAAACAACTTGATAACTGAGAAAGAAAACTTTTTACGAAGACAGAGGAAACTTCACCAACAACTAACACGCAGGAATCCTATGAAACATCTCTTTGTATTACTGGAATAACCTCTTGATAAAAATTATATCGATTACAACTTGCTCGGGCGTAAAGATCAACCCTCAATACTTCAAAGTTTGAAGTATTTATAATCAAAATTACAAGCGACCCTGTCATCAATGATCAGGACGTGGCAGATGCTAATTTTAACTATCTAGATAACAAGATACAAAAATATAGGAACTGATGATGATGCGTCGAATCTCTCATGATTATTTTGGGGAAGACCATTGGTGAGTCATTCATATGACTTTGACTGCGCTGGAAATTGACTTGGACGAGACCTTTATCTTTACTCAATCAATTCACACAACTCATCTCATATTTGTGTACCGAGGATGATAACTTTCAATAGCCAGTGGTAGATTTCATCCATCTCGATATACTTAGAAAAAGCCATCTCGGTATACTTAGAAAAAGTTGGCTTGGTGAGGAAAATGTACTTGATTTCGTGTTGTATGTTGAGGTCAAGCTGCAAAGTATCCAAGAACACTTTGCCTATGATGCTTCCCTGTATCCCTGAGAACTTGGAACTGTCTTTGGCCACGGTGGCAATCTTTTGCTTATAATCGGATAAGGTCTTCAATTTATCATTTAGGACAAATAAGCTAGGAGGGCCCTTTTTATGTAAGGCCTCAAGCTTGTTAAAAAACCTCCGAACTCCAATTTCCATGTTTTGAGCTTTCTCCTCCAACTGCAACATTAATCCTCTTTTGGTCAACACTCTTTTGACATCGAGGATAGTATTTGTTCTGTCTTCAACTTTTAGGTTTTCAAGCTCTTCCTTGGTTTTTGAATTCAGAAAATTGATGATCTCATTAGCTGTCGAGGGAATTTCACCTAGCTCTCCTCTTATGCTGTCGATGGCCTGCCTACTCTTCAGCACCAGATCATGTTGCTCGAACATGATTTTCACCATGGGCCAAATTTCATTTATGGAGTTGGAGATTTCTGTCCAGATATTTTCCCTAGTCTCTGCTAATGTCTTACCTACCACTGTTTGTTTTAGAAGTTGTTGTATTTCCTCCTTGAGCTTCTCTGATACTTGTTTCTCAATGTTGTATCTTGTTTGGTAGGAAGACTTGAGTTCCTGGAGACTTTCAACCTCCATTTTCAGCCTATTGATCTCTGTTCCTTCCAAAGTCATCACCTCCATGGATTTTGCTAGCTCCACAATTTTTTCTAGTGCTATTAATGGAATTGTTGATGGAATTTCTACTATAGTGGTTGTTGGCACAGCTGATGTACTGACTTCTGCAAGGGGAACTGCACTCAATGGAATGACTTCCATTGGGGTTGATTGTTCCTTCTCTTTCAATAACCTTTCCAATTATGCCTCCATTTCCTTTATCTATGTGTTCTGCTGCATGATTAGCTTCAATAATTCCTCTTTCGTGTCTTCTGCCTCAACTATTTCTTTATCTTGTGAATCCTCTGTTGGTGGCAATTTCAACTTCTTTCTTAGAGATGCAATGTTAGCATTATTTTTCTTTAACATCTCCTCTGCTTCTTTTACATTCGAGGGATCATACCCAATCTTGAGCACCAACTCCTCTAAGGATTTTATCTTGTTATCCTTTGCAAAAGAGGATATCTTTTCCAACTTCAATTGGGTTTGAACATTGTTTAGAGATACCTGTAATTTTGCTGTCGTAGAGGAAGCATGTGCCAATGTGGAGAAAACCATTTCTCCAGTCTGTCTGTGCAAATCCATCTGGTCAGCTGGATGGACTTGTTTGGTGTCAAAAACAATAGTTGACCTTTTGTAGTTAGTGATCTCTTTGGGTTGAGACACCTGTGCTTGCAGAAATTCCAAAAGCATTCTTCCTTTCTCTATGTCAAATTATGACAACAGTCTATGTTGTGCTATGGAGGTTTTCTTCTAGAACTGAGCATAGGTGTTGTTGGTTAGCATCTGGTTCTTATTTTTAATCATATCATATTTTTTGAAAATGTTCATAGGTACAGATCCTTTTGGAGTTTCGGTGGTCACAACTATATCTGTCTGCTTCTTTGAAGAAGAAGTGGACACCACCTGATGTTTTCCCTCAATCACTTTGGTAGAGTAGGGATCTTCCTCACCAGACATGTGAGTAGTATGAGCGGTTTTGGGTATTTTTTTGTATACCTGATTATCCTCTGTTGATAGCTCAGTGAATGAAGGAGAGACATCCTTTCTTGGCCTATTTTCCTTTGGTACCTGTGGAGCGGTGGTTTGTGAAATAAAGACTAAAGGAGATTCCCGTTGTTCAGTATCTACCAGAGTATTTTCCTCCCACTCTGTCTGGTTCACATACTTTTCAATTTCTAGTTTGAGGGTGTGAGCATAAGGTGAAATTTTGTTTTTGGATCTCATCTCTGCAATGATCCCACCTGGATCACAATGCCAAATGAAACTGGTGTTGAATTTCATTTCCTTTAATAGTTTACCTCCCTCTTCCCCAACAGCTCGACTGTTGCAAATAAATAGTACTATTTGCCCTTTAATCCTCATCTGTTGTTTTTTCTTCAGAGACACAAAATGAATTTCATATGAGTTTATCATCTAACGAATATACTCTAGTGAAAATATTCGAATAGGCACATACTTGGGCAATTTGTATGGAGTGAGTTCACACCCATACACTCTGATCTTTGAGTGATTCTGATATAGGAACCAGTGCCCGATCTTTGTGAGATCTGAAAGGTGAAAAAATCTTTGGATCTCCTCGTTTATCCTCAGTTCTGGTCTTCCATAGAGCATGCTTACCACTGGGTGATAAAACAACTCGATGAATTGTTTGAAACTGAACTCAGTGGAGTTTCTTCTGAGCAACGACGTCCATAAAGTTACTTCTTGCGGTTTTCCATCCTTATCCATTTTCTGCATGAGAACGAAAAATTTGTCTGCTTGATAGAACATAAACATGTAGGCTAGTATTGAAGAATACTGGAACATGCCTTCTCTAGGGAAATTTTCCAGTTGCTCATGCAGGTTTTCGGCCAAAAAACTGTTGTAATGAAACTAGGTGGCGACTTTCTCTTCAACAGAGAAAATGGATAGGAAACCTAGGATAGGTTCATCCACCCATTCATCTGAGAAGTAACCGAGAAAACCAAAAAGTGTTTAGATAATCTGGTTTCCCTTTTCGGAAAATATGGAGGAATGATAAGGAGGATTCTTCTTAGGAAATTGGGCATCTTACGGGAGGAAAAGCTCAAAGATTTGTGCTCTTTGGGGAAAAAACAGGTTCTGATACATTTCTGTCAGAATTTCAATGGTGAGGGGAGAATGGGGTTTGGCTCTGGGTACTTGCATCATTTGATCGATGGCATCAGGTGTAATAAGGAAAAAGGCTTCTCTAGATGAAGATACTATGGCTCTCTAATCAGGGAGGTAGTGCGCTTGGAAATTGAGGGAGAATTCGAGAAAATGATGGACTTGGGGAAAAATATATAGAGGGAAATTTGACTCCCAAAGCCCAATTTCATCGCTCTGATCAATGAAGGTGTCTTTAAACCATGACTGTAGCTCGGTGAAGTTGAATTTGGACCTGGTTTTTGAGATTAAATAGTCTTTGTCTGCTAATGGGATCCGGTCAAGATTGATAGGAGGTGGGAGAAATGGATTTTCTTCCACATTTGACTTTTTACTTTTGGGTGCCATTGATTTCCACCGGTACCTGTAAACTGAGCACAGGTTAGTAGGAGAAATCTATGGCTGGATGAGATGTTGCAGAGGTGATGGAAAATGATTATTTGATACGCAGGGAGTGTGAGTGGAATGCGAATGACCGAAACAGGGTTAGAATTTAGTGAACAAGTATCCGTTGGGTGAAAAAAAAAACCGATCAGGTGAAAAATGGGTATGTGGCCAATAATAAATGGCCAATGGGTCCTTTAGAGCATGAGGGGTTAGGTGAAGGACATATGACGTGTGTACCCGGTCGACATGCAGAATGGTGATTGGGAAATAAATGAAAAAGATATGACCCGTAATGGTTAGATGGAGGGGACATGCTAACGGGGTCACGAAATGGGACTTGCAAGGGGTGGTTTTGGGGTGTGACATCTCTAGATGACAGTGGTGAGTTGGAAAAATGGTAAGCGGTAAATTTTTGGAGTGGGGAGGTAAGATGCAATGAGATGATGCCATGTAGGGATGGGGCCTGCCTGGACACTGCTTCATTTTGGACCCCACCTGACCATTAAAGGTAGAAAGGTTGGGGGAGTCCGGGATCTCTTGTTGACTGTTGATTTGAACAAAGCTAGATCAACCATTGTTCTAAAC
>SNQJ01S0031483.1:45218-57353 GCA_010110895.2 Picea sitchensis | reverse complement strand
ATCAGAGCCATAGATCTGGGCGCCAAAATCTTAGTCGTATATCTAGGCCCGATCTTTAATCTATGGGGCACAATTCAATATATGAGGCAAAACTTAGGCTTAATGACCTTTTCATGGGTTTTGTGCGTTTCTTCCCTTGCTTTTGTCACCATGGGGTTAGAAAAACATTTCACCATCAAGATCATGCATTTTTCATCAATCATCTTACATAGTTTATTGAAAAGAAACTAAATAACCTATGTCCTAACCTACTCATTTGCACCTTTAGCCCAAATTAGACTATTGGGCTAAGAAAATACTCTACCTTTGGGCTATTTGACCAATATTAGGCTGTTTGGTCAAATTTATTCACTAGCTAACCTAATTACTTGGCTAAGATTAGACAGTTTAGCGAAGCTTATTCACTAATCCTAAATACTTAAATTTAAAAGTCTTGGCCATGTTTAAACTGTATGGGTCAAGTCATTATCATTTCATGGGGATTTATCCATTTTCTTTTATGCCCTCTTTTTATTTTTCTCATTTTTTATTTCTTTTTTCTTTCATTTATTTTTCTTTTCTTTTCTTTTCTTTTGCAGAATGCAATATTATCTACAAGTCAAAAACAGTAAAGGAGCAAAATTACAATCAACAGTTGATCCTATAAATTATAAGGTTATAACAGTGGCTCCACCTGGGGATGGTAACCTCCTTGTGAGGTGCCAAGAATCCTGTTTCTTGTTGTCTTGAAAAATTTCCTCTAGAGCTTCTTCTGCTATCTAACTTGCTTTATTTTGAAAATTTTGAAGGCATTATTCAGTGTCTTAGGGCCTTCTCTACATGCTTCAAACACTTGAACAAAATCACCTGCACACAAACTTCCTGTAAAATAAATGATATGTACAATGGAAAGGGAATGGTGATCTCTCTATTGAAGCGGAAGATAATGCTTCAACATCTTTCCATTTATAGGTCCCCCTGGTAGGTCTGATCCATCATTATTATTAAGAAGGAAAGCATTATTTCCTCTGTAGGCCTGAATGGTGTAAGGACCTTTCTACAAGCTATCGAAATTTCCATGTTTACCTTTATCTTCACTTATGGAGTCCCATTTCAAAACTAGATCACCCAATTCAAAGTTATCCTCTTTGGTTCTCTTGTCATAATTTTTTTTTATATTTTCCTGGATCACTTGAGTTTTGTTGTACACTTCATCTATGGATTGTTGTAACTGAATCATTTGATTGATTCTTCTTTGAATATCATTAGGCTCTGCTTGGGGTTCCTGCAATAATTTCATAACTGGAACTTCCAGAGAAGGAGGAAAAATCACCTCAGTGCCATATACCAGTTGATATGGAGACATACCAATTGATCTTTTATTACTCAGTCTATCTGCCCATAGTTCAAAAAACAATTTATTATTCCAGGACTTCTTGTTTTCTTGTAATGTTTTCTTGAGGATATTCACCAGAATTTTGTTTGAGGACTCAGCTAGCCCATTTCCATGAGGGTAATAGGATGTGGAATGCCCCAATGTAATGTGGTATTGGCTGCAAAAATCTATGAGTTTTTTGGATCTGAAAGTCACTGCATTGTCAACTATAATTTTCTTGGGGTACCCAAAATGAGATAAGATATTAGTTTCTAAAAAATTTATGATAACAGAGTTAGTAGCTTGCCTGCATGGAACAACCTTGATCCATTTGGTGAAATAGTATGTGGCTGTGAGGATCCACTTGTGTTGGCCTAAGGAGGATGGGTGTATTTCTCCAATAAAGTCCAAACCCCATTGTTGGAAAGGGGCTTCAACTAATATGGGTTTCATGGGAAGAGGCAAAAACTTCCTTTTACCTTCAAAAACCTAGCATTTATGACAAGAAGTAACTTTGTTATGAACATCAACGAACAATGTAGGCCAATAGAAACCAACTCTTAAGATTTTGTTGGTTGTGGTCTTCCAACTCAGATATCCTCTACAATCTCCTACATGGAACTCCTGCGGAACTTTGTCAGCTTTGTCTTTCAATAAGCAATTAAGAAAAATACCACCAGGATCTTTCCAATAAATATTAGCTTCTAGAACGAAAATTTTTAATGCTTTCAGTTTAATAAATCTGGCTTTGGCCTTCGTTAAAACAAGAGGAGCTTGTAAGTTGTGAAGTACAAAAATGAGGTTTGCATACCAGGGAGAGTTTAAGAATACCTCTTTTACCTTTGGAGTCACCTGCTCTTCCTGTTCATCAACTGCAACCAAGAAATTGATATCTAGAGAATTACAATTTGATTTTACCATTAGTTTGGCCAAACCCTATCCTTTGATCAATTTAGTAGGCTTTATTTCAATGTCATATTCCAGAATGACCGCAATCCATTTCCCTCTTCTACCGTCTGGTTTATCCTGAGTCAGTATATCTTTTACCACTGCGTTTGGAACGTATGCAATTGTGCGAGAATGGAGAATATAGACTTTGAAATCCTTTATAGCCTTTACTAGAGAAAACACTTGTTTCTCCATAATATTATAATTCAACGCAACGTCTCTTAATTTTTTGCTGAAAAATGCTATGGGTTGCTCGTACCCTTCATCGTTTTTCTGCAACAATACTGCTGCTATAGTGTCCTCAGCTGCAAAAGAGAAAAGATAAAAAACTTTGGTATTGTCTGGGATGATCAAAACTGGAGCTTGGGTAAGTGCATGCTTTACCTGTTTAAAAGACTTCTTGGCTTCAGTGTTCCATTTGATTTTTGCGTCCTTTTTCAACATGTTAGTGATGTTCATAATAAGTTCATCCAAGTTGGGTATGAACCTTCTAAGGAAATTTATTTTGCTTATGAATGATTGCAGTTATTTTAAGTTCCTAGGGTGTTCCACCTTCTGAACGGATTCTATCCTACTAGGATCAATTTTTATTCCATCCTTGTAGATTATGTGTCCCAATAACTTGCCTTCCTCTAATCCGAACACAGACTTCTTTGGATTCAATGAAATCCCAAATTTTCTACATTTCTCAAAAACGCGTCTAAGATGATGAAAATATTCTTCATCAGATTGGGAGTATACAGTCACATCATCTAGATATATGAATATAAATATTCCTAGTTCATCTACAAAAGAAATATCCATTGCCCTTTGAAAAGTGGCACCAAAATTCATCAAGCCAAAAGGCATCTTCACATACATGAAGGTTCCCTAGGGTGTGGTGAATGTTGTCTTCTCTTGATATTCTGGATGAACCAGGACTTAGTTGTAACCCGAGAAACCGTCTAATAAAGAAATCCTACTAGACCCAACTACCTTTTGCAAAATATGGTCCATTTTGGGCAATGGGTAACTGTCTTTAAGAAAGACTTTGTTCAGATTTTTGAAATCTATGCAAAGTCTGATCTCACCAGTTTTCTTCCTGGTAGGAACTAGGTTAGAAACCCATTTGGAAAATCTCAAGGGGACTATAATTTTTGCATCATACATATTTTTGATTTCTTTCTCTATCAGGGGAAGCAACTTGGGATTGATTCTCCTAAGTTTCTGCCTGAAAGGTTTGCGTTCTTCTTTTATGGGAATCCGATGCTGTATGATACTTGTGTCATAGGATTTCAAGTCCTCATAGCCCCAGGAAAAAACATATATATATTCCTTAAAAAGTTCAATGCATTTTCTTTTTTGCTCCGGTGGCATAGATTTAGACAATTTTATCATTTTGGGGTTTTCTTCTGTTCCTATGTTGCACTCTTCAACTTATTTACCACTAGCTTCAATTTTCAGTTCTTTGGCTACATCGTTAAAATCAAACAAGCCTTCCAACGGAACTAAACCTCTAGGTAACACATTATTTTTCAACTACAGAATATCAGAATCTACCTCATTTTCATTAAATTATTCTGCATCTATTTTATTTACACTACCATTCTCAAAAACAAATTTATTTACAAATTCATCATCATTTTCTAAATCTATGTTTGTACATTCGAAATCATTCTTACATTGTAGAAAATCTTCGATCTGATTGTCATTTCCAAATACCTGCCAATATCTGATGTTGTCAGGAACGGTTGGTCTACACTTCACCTCCACTGTGTACTTGTGAGTGGGATGAAAAGGGATTTTATAGGTAGCTGCTGATGTAGCTAGCCCATCTGTGAGTATATTTTGTCCCCTAGGCATTACCTGCAAGTCAATCTCAATAAAGCATTTAAGAGAATCCAAAGAAACATTCCTATAGGCTCTAAGTCCGTGATGTTTTGCTGCATACTCACCTTTGATTTGCTTGATAATCAATTCAGAATCACCCCTTACCATTATCTGTTTAGCACCAACTTTCTTCAATAGTTTCAGGCCAAGCATCAAAGCTTTGTACTCAGCTATGTTATTAGTGCATTGGAAGTTCAGTTTGTAGGAATGGCTCTCTGAATATGTTGATCTATGATTATGTAACAAAACTCTAGCTCTGGCTCCCTCTTTGCTCATTGCACCATCGAAGTCCATGCTCCAAAAATACGCTGGTAGTTCCTCACTTTCCATAGTTTCGACCTCTCTTGCCTCAATGATTTCTTTATTTTTTTTGGATCAGTTGTGTCACTTTCTAGATGGGAAATTTGTCCTACCAGTTCATCGTCATTGTATATGAAAGAATCAAGGTCAGAGTGTGCCGAGTACAGGGGGTAATTATAAGATTTTTCTTGACTACTGATCATGTATTTCATCAAAGTTTCACTGTACAATCTTCTTTGTTGTCCAAAGACTAGAACAATGGCATAAGACATGTCTAGCTGCAGATTTCCTTTCATCTTAGCTCCCCATGACCTTGATAGTAACATATCATACTTTGGGGGAATGCCTGCAACTACTATATCCATTACCATACTCTGCTGGAATTTAGGATAGGGTGATGCATAAGTCTTTGATTAGGCCTACACATTTAAGCTTGTTGGAATCAAAATAATGCAATTCCTTGTAGGGTCTGGTGACTTCGAGTCCCAAATTTTCCATCACTGCCTTGGGCATCAGGTTATGAGAGGCACTTGAATCCAACATAGCATTGTGTAATATTGAGTCGTGGATATTTAGGATGATGTAGAAAGGTGAGACGACCCCATTATCAGTCTGACCATCTACTTCAGGACCAAACAGGAGCTCTAGTTGGTCATCGACAAGATTTACTATGTCTGAATGATTTTCAGATCCAACATTCAAAGCCTTAGTACCTATCTCAGGTTTGATGCTTAAATATTTAATCACCTATGACCTGTAAACATTCTTGTTCATTAAATCAGAGAGGGGGATGGGAATTTTTAATTTAGCTAGTTCCCCTTCAAGGCTGAATGCAGTGGAAACTTTGCTTAAGGTCTGTACTTCTAGTTTATCTATTGGAAATCTATAGCCAGATGCCCTTGGTTGGATTATTTGACTAATTGTTGAAACTTTAGTCTGATTTTCTCTTCGTATAATATCTGGAGGTCTTGGTGTAGAAGATTCATCATTATTTCTCTTAAGGACTTTCTTGGGAGGGTTTTTTGAGGCCTTCTTGGTTTCGACTATTTTCTTTGTTTCATTACCCTTATTTGTTTCAACAGTCTTCTTGGGAGGGTTGTCATTTTCTCTCTTTCTCCTTAGGTTATACTACCTGTGTACCTCCAAAATAACATTCTCAAAAGCCTCCTGTTCTGTTTCATCTGCTTCCTCATTTACCTCTGTTTGTGAAAGAAGAAAAATGTCGTGCTCTTCCTGGGTGAGTAAAATGGATTCATCATCATGAACGCCCATGAGGTTTATATGAGTGTCATCAAATTCCTTGAGCAATGCCTCCCCATCATCAATGTAATTCTTCTGGAGGGGTGGTCTGATCTTCTAATCTGGCCCCCTCTCTTCTCTTTCATCCCTAAGATCTCTCTACCAGATCTGGGGCAGATTTCTTCTGAAGTTTGGGTTCTGAATTGGAGGAGTAGCTTGGTTATCCTTGGGAGGATTTCTTTCTGCTATAGTAAGTCTTTCCATCATTCTCTCCATCGCTTTGGTTAAATATTCCAATTTGGCATTTGAAGAGGATGTGGAAGGTTCCTCTTTGATTGTGACCCTCCTCTCTATTTTCTGCCTGGCCCTTCTAGCTAGTAGGTTAGTCTCCACGCTTACTGCACTTTTTTGCATGTCTTCCAAAGTAGCTAAATTTCTTTCACTTAGCTGATATAACATATCAGCGTCAAATCCATCTGGAAACTTGATTAGTGATAAACCTTGAGGGGGTTTTATGTCAGCTGGGATGGCATTGTAAAGGTTATTAAACCTAGTGCAGTAATCCTGCACTGTTTCTCCCTGATTCCTCTTGATGTTCTCATACTCTGATAATATCTAGAGTGGATTTTTCTTAACCTCCCATATGTCCAGAAAATTTTTGTGAAAAGCGGAAAGGTCTGGTATCAAAGCAGGACATAAGGCTTTAAACCACTTTTTAATGTCCCCAGTCAGGCTTTGTGCAAATAATCTCATTTGTACATCAACTTCATCTACTTCCTACAGATCAAAGTAATCATTCATTTTGTCAACATGTTGTTGTGCATTAATAGAACCAGTATTGTCATACTAAGGGAGTCTAGTTTGATAATCTTGAGGCATGGCATGCAAAGGAGCATCCAACACCAAGGGAACATATCTGGCTACCATAGATGGTGGATGATATTGAACAGTAACCTATATGATTGGAGGGGATGTAACAGATGCAATGGAGGACAAAGGGCTAGGGGGTGCATAGTGAATTGTTTGAGGTTTCACAGAGGTTGCAGCAATCGTTAAGGCAAAAAGTTCGACTGACTGCTAAAAATGAGCTCCGTCCAAGGCTTGATCAGGATTTTCCACCAAATCTTCTAATTTATCAAATTCTTGGAGAAAAAGTTGATCAACGTCTGCCCTAGGTGAGAGAATTTCAGGAGTCTTAGGTTGCAGGATGGTTTGATCCAACACAGTTTCACTTATAAAGCTATCTGATTTTGTTCGAAAACGGCTTTGTTCAAAAGGGATATCAAACTCAAGATCCTAAAGGGAAACTGATTTCTCTGGGAGGGAAGAAGATCTGTGAAAGGGATTGTGACTTCCTGAACCTTCCGTAATGGTTTTCTTTCTGAGTAATTTCTCGGGATTGTCTATTGTAGTTGCAGGTTCTGGATCTGGATGAGATCTAGTAAAAATTCTTTTGGGAGCCATAATTCTAATTTTTTATTTTATTTTTATTTTAAGAAAAACTTAAATTAATTATATAGAAATTTTAACAACCTTTGAAAATTATCTCTTAATATATTTGGATTTTATGACTTGTTCAGAAATAAGGTTTTCTTTGTATAGAAAAAGAAATCGTAGGATTGGAAATCTATTTGGTCCCCAGTACGATCACCAATTATGTTAGCACTTTGTAAATTCCCAGAGGTTGTAAATAGGTAGAATAAATTTACGAGAGGTAACCTTAACCAACCACTTGAAAACTGGGATCTAGCCCTGCCAGTTTCAGAGAGGGATCTCTCTGTAAGATTTAGATTTGTTTGGATTTTCAGATCTTAGGCTAGTTAAAAAAAATCGTACCGAGTTGTTTGATTTTTTTTTTAATAAAATGGATGAATGTCACTTACACTTCCATTGGGCTATGGGGTTTGTTTTATAAAAATGGAGATCAAAGGACAATTTTTAGAAGTTTTGTTTTACAGGGCAAGGTAGTGCAACTGTTGGAATCTTTAGAAATAAAATGGTGGACTGCTGAAAAGGTGAGATATCAACTAAAACAAAGAAGCAATTAAGAATTTCTTCGTTATAACATTAGAAGGAAAACATTTAAATCTGTAAAAGATTAGGAACAGAGTATGTGATGGTAAATTCTGCAACTTTAACTTCTTTTAAAGATTAGATTAGAAAAACAACATGATAACTAAGAAATAAAACTTTTCACGAAGACATAGGAAACTTCACCAACAACTAACATGCAAGAATCCTGTGAAACATCTCTTTGTATTACTGGAATAACCTCTTGATAAAAATTACAAAAATTACAGCTTGCTTGGGCGTAAAGATCAACCCTCAGTACTTCAAAGTTTGAAGTATTTATAATCAAAATTACAAGCGACCCTGTCAGCAATGATCGGGACGTGGAAGATGCTAATTTTAACTATCTAGATAACAAGATACAAAAATATAGGAACTGATGATGATGTGTCGAATCTCTCATGCTGATTTTGGGGAAGACCGTTGGTGATTCATTCATATGACTTTGACTACGCTGGATGCTGACTTGGACGAGACCTTTATCTTTACTCAATCAATTCACACAACTCATCCCATCTTTGTGTACCGGGGATGGTAACTTTCAATATCCGAAGGTAGATTTCATCCATCTCGGTATACTTAGAAAAAGTCGGCTTAGTGAGGAAAATGTACTTGATTTCGTGTTGTATGTTGAGGTCAGGCTACAAAGTCTCCAAGAACGCTTTACCTGTGATGCTTCCCTATATCCCTGAGAACTTGGAACTATCTTTGGCCATGGTGGCAATCTTTTGTTTATAATCAGATAAGGTCATCAATTTATCATTTAGGACAAATAAGCCAGGAAGGCCCTTTTTCTATAAGGCCTCAAGTTTGTTAAAAAACCTCTGAACTCCAATGTCCATGTTCTGAGATTTCTCCTCCAACTGCAACATTAATCCTCTTTTGGTCAACACTCTTTTGACTTCAAGGATAGTCTCTTTTTTGTCTTCAACTTTCAGGTTTTCAAGCTCTTCCTTGGTTTTTTAATTCAAAAACTTGATTATCTCGTTAGCTACCAAGGGAATTTCACCCAACTCTCCTCTTATCCTGTCGATGGATTGCCTACTCTTCAACACCAGATCATGTTGCTCGAACATGATTTGCACCATGGGCCAAATTTCATTTATGGAGTTGGAGATATCTGTCCATATATTTTCCTTATCCTCTGCTAATGTCTTATTTGCCACTGTTTTTTTCTGAAGCTGTTGTATTTCTTGCTTGAGCTTCTCTGATACTTGTTTCTCAATGTTGTATCTTGTTTGGTAGGAAGACTTGAGTTCCTAGAGAGTTTCAACCTCCATTTTCAGCCTATTGATCTATGTTCCTTGCAAAGTCATCTCCTCCATGGATTTTGCTCGCTCCACAGTTTTTTCCAGTGTTGTCAATGGAGTTGTCGATGGAATTTCTGCTGTAGTGGTTGTTGGCACAACTGTTGTACTGACTTCCGCAAGTGGAACTGCACTTAATGGAATGACTTCCATCAGGGTTGATTTTTCCTTCACTTTCAATAACCTTTCCAATTCTGCCTCCATTTCCTTTATCTGTGCATTCTGTTGCATGATTAGATTCAACAATTCCTCTTTTTCGTCTTCTGCCTCAACTATTTATTTATCTTGTGAATCCTCTGTTGGTGGCAATTTCAGCTTCTTTCTCAGAGATGCAATGTTAGCATTCTTTTTCTTTAACACCTCCTCTGCTACTTTTACATTCGAGGGATCATACCCAATCTTGAGCACCAACTCCTCTAAGGATTTTATCCCGTTATCCTTTGAAAAAGAGGATATCTTTTCTAGCTTCAATTGGGTCTGAACATTGTTTAGAGATACCTATAATTTTTCTTCCATAGAGGAAGCATGTGCCAATGTGGAGAAAACCATTTCTCCAATCCGTATGTGAAAATCCATCTGGTTAGCTGGATGGACTTGTTTGGTGTCAAAAAAAATAGTTGACCTTTTGTAGTCAGTGATCTCTTTGGGTTGAGGCACCTGTGATTACAGAAATTCCAGATGCATTCTTCCTTTCTCTGTGTCAAAATATGACAACAGTCTATGTTGTGTTGTGGAGGTTTTCTTCTAGAACTAAGCGTAGGTGTTGTTGGTAAGCATCTGGTTCTTCTTTTTAATCATATCATATTTTTAAAAAATGTTTAGAGGTACAGATCCTTGTGATTTTTGGGTGGTCATACCTATATCTATCTTCTTCTTTGAAGAAGAAGTCGACACCACCTGATGTTTTCCCTCAATCAATTTGGTAGAGTAGGGCTCTTCCTCACCAGACATGTGAGTAGTATGAGTGGTTTTGGGTCCTTTTCTGTATACCTGAAAATCCTTTGTTGATACCTCAGTGACTGAAGGAGAGGCATCCTTTCTTAGCATTTTTTCCTTTGGTACCTATGGAGTGGTAGTCTGTGAAATAGAGACTAAAGGAGATTCCTATTGTTTAGTATCTACTCGAGTATTTTCCTCCCACTATGTCTGGTTCACATACTTTTCAATTTCTGTTTTGAGGGTGTGAGCATAAGGTGAATTTTTTTTTTTGGATATCATCTCTGCAATGATCCCACTTGGATCATAACACCAAATGAAACTGGTGCTGAATTTCATTTCCTTTAATAGTTTATCTGCCTCTTCCCTAACAGCTCGACTGTTGCAGATAAACGATCCTATTTTCCCTTTAATCCTCATCTGTTGTTTTTTATTCAGAGACACAAAATGAATGTCGTCTGAGTTTATCATCTGAAGAATATACTCCACTACAAATATTTGAATAGGCACATACTTGGGAAATTTGTATGGAGTTAGTTCACACCCATACACTCTGATCTCTGTGTGATTCTGATATAGGAACCCGTCCTCGGTCTTTGTGAGATCCAAAAGGTGCAGAACTTTTTGGATCTCCTTGTTTATCCTCGGTTTTGGTCTTCCACTGAGCATGCTTACCACTAGGTGATAAAACAACTCGATGAACTATTTGAAATTGAACTTAGTGGAGTTTCTTCTAAGCAACGACATCCATAAAGTTACTGCTTGCGATTTTTCATCCTTGTCCATTTTCTGCATGAGAAAGGAAAATTTGTTTTC
Organism: Picea sitchensis; assembly: GCA_010110895.2. Classification (NCBI taxonomy): domain Eukaryota; kingdom Viridiplantae; phylum Streptophyta; class Pinopsida; order Pinales; family Pinaceae; genus Picea; species Picea sitchensis. Next base: position 46,514 of record SNQJ01S0031483.1, on the reverse strand, counting down.
TTGATAGAACATAAAAATGTAGGCCAATATTGAAGAATACCAGAACATGCCTTCTGTAGGGAAATTTTCCAATTTCTCATGCAGGTTTTCAGCCAAAAAACCACTGTAATCAAACTGGGTGGCAACTTTCTCTTCAACAGAGAAAATGGATAGGAAACCTAGGATAGGTTCATCCACCCATTCGTCTGAGAAGTAACCAAGCAAACCACAGAGTGTTGAGATAATCTAGTTTCCCTTTTCGGAAAATATGGAGGAATGATAAGGAGGATTCTTCTTAGGAAATTGGGCATCTTGTGGGAGGAAAAGATCAAAGATTTGTGCTCTTTGGGGAAAAAACAGGTTCTGATACATTTATGTCATAATTTCAATGGTGAGAGGAGACCGGGGTTCAGCTCTGGGTACCTGCATCATTTGATCGATGGCCTCGGGTGTAATAAGGAAAAAGGTTTCTCCAGATGAAGATACTATGGCTCTCTGATCAGGGAGGTAGTGCGCTTGGAATTTGAGGGCAGATTCAGGAAAATGATGGACTTGGGGAAAATGATACAAAGGGAAATTTGAGTCCCATAGCTCAATTTCATCGTTCTAATCGATGAAGGTGTCTTTAAACCATAACTGTAGCTCGACGAAGTCGAATTTGGACCTAGTTTATGAGATTAAATAGTCTTTTTTTGCTAATGGGATCCGATCGAGATCGACAGGAGGTGGGAGAAATGGATTTTCGTCCACATTTGAATTTTTACTTTTGGGCGCCATTGATTTCCACCGGTACCTGCACACTGAACACACGTTAGTAGGCAAAAAATATGACTGGATTAGATTTTGCAGAGGTGAAGGAAAATGAGTCTCTGATATGCAAGGAGTGTGAGTGGAATGTGAATGACTGAAATGGGGTTGGAATTTAGTGAACGGGTATCCGTTGGTCGAAAAACAAAAAAAAGGTTAGGTGAACAATGGGTATGTGGCCAGTAATAAATGGCCAATGGTCCTTTAGAGTGTGAGGGGGAAGGTGAAGGAAATCTAACATGTGTACTCGGTCGACGTGCATAATGGTGATTGGGAAATAAACGAAAAATATATGACCCGTAATGGTTAGATGGAGGGGACATGCTGACGGGGTCACAAAATGGGACTTGCAAGGGGTGGTTTTGGGGTGTGACATCTCTAGATGATGGTGGTGAGTTGGAAAAATGGTAAGTGGTAAATGTTTGGAGTGGGGAGGTAAGATGCAATGAGATGATGCCACATAGGGATGGGGCCCACCTGGACACTGCTTCATTCCGGACCCCCCCCCCC
>SNQJ01S0031483.1:23796-37753 GCA_010110895.2 Picea sitchensis | reverse complement strand
AATGAAAATGTCTCCTTGGTATATATAGGAGACTAGGAGGTATAATTACAACTAATGGCCTAAAGCTGACATAAATAAAATAACATTACTAATATAATATGCCCCAATTAAGGGGTAATGAGCCAATATTAGGGCTTAAAATTACCAAATATTTAGACTTTATAAATATCGACGATATTAATCTAAACTCTTCCGATCATATTGGAGGAGTTAGTAATAACTCCTCCGATATGGTCGGAAGAGTTATATCCAAGCGGTATGAGTAATGCAGAGAAATTGTTTGCAACTCTTTCGATCACATCAAAGGAGTTAGTAATAACTCCTCCGATGCAGTTGGAGGAGTTAGTGAAAATCATTCCAATAGAAATAACTCTAAGGGTTTTGAGAGAAAACACTAAGTATGATTTCTTTGGGAACGAGCATAGAGTCAGAGGAGTTTCTTGAAACTCTTCTGATCGCATCGGGAAGGTTACCAAGACCTCTTCTGATCGAAAACTGCATGGAAGACAAGACTTAGGGCCTTGAATGAGATCTTTGCTATGAGGTCAGAGAAAAGATGTTTTGTGGTCGCTATTAGGGATGACTAACACAATGTATCCGAGCGAGGAATGTCGTGGTAAAGGTAAGAGGGTGAAAAGGTGATTGACATATAATAATTGCAGAGATAACCAAATATATGATAGAGAGGAGAACTAATTGATTGATGTGAGGAAGAAAGGAAAATGGAGTGGTAGTTAGGAATTTGATAGAAACCCTAACCCTAACCCTAAAAATAAGAGGAACAAGATGCCATTACCTGAATCCTAGAACCACGTGGAGGGTGTAGATAAGTCGCGATCTCGAACGGACTGGGTTGGGAACGCTCGATGTTTTGGAACCTTTCTCACTTGGTCTCTTCGACAAGATAACAATAAAATTTATTATGCTCCGTTTATGTAGCTTATTGGTTGTTTAGGCATTAAATGCGGGTAGGTCGGAGAGTCTGAAGACAAGTTCTTCGGTAATATCAGAGCCGATGGGAGAAACTCCTCCAATGTGAATTGGAGGAGTTGGTGCTAACTTGTGTGATAACAAATGATATCGACGAGGAAGGAAAGAAATTCGATATGAGTCAAAGGATTTATAAGTAACTCCTTCAATTCGTACCGGATGAGTTCTTATTAACTAGGTCGATTTCAATTGTTTGGATTTAAAAACCATGTCTTCAAATGCTTTCATTCAAACATGATTTTCTAAGGAAAACATGATTCCTTTGAGGATTTTAAGTTGGAGAGAGACCAAAGAAAATTTCTCCTAGGGTCAAAAAATGAGGGGCCCCATTTTCCAAAGGTTATGCAAGATCAAAGAAGGAAAATTGAGGGTTGCAGTGCTTGTCATAGAAGGTTTTTTCCTTCATGTTTCCCTAGGTGAAGTCACTATGTCAATTATGTGATTGATGCTATGCATAGTGAAAATCTCTTATATGTTCTTTATATATTTCCCTTCTTCATTTTTAATTGCTGCTAGTGTTTTTAATGGAAGAGACTTTGTGTTAATAATTGTTTGGTAATATTTAATGGTTTAAGAGATAATTTATTAGTCGTTCTTGAGGAATTCTCTCATGGTTTCACTCTCCATTTGTATAAGATAAATGATAAAAAATACATTTCATCTACCATTGGATTTTATAAGTGATGATAGATCTATGGATTCCATTAATGGACTGTTGCTTTCTTTTAAGGGTTTCTAATTCTGTTCTTTCAAGTTTATTGACCGTTGGAGTAATTTCTCAGCCGAAATTTAGTTTATTCCTTCACCACTCATTTCCATGGCTATTTTCTAAACTCATACAAAAAAAAGAGGATTCCCTTGACATTGTACATTGCTTGTTCTTTGCTAAGACATCTATATACTACCAATCTTCAGCCCACGAGATTGTACATGGTCCATACAAGTTGATTGTATAAGTTGGGTGTTGGGATATGTGTCCCCCTTCTCTCTTGGATATACATTGTGTTATTTTGGGATGAGGATATTATATGAAAGTTTAATTAAAAAATATATGTATCAACCTCATATATCCTTCCTCCAATTGGTGTATACTCTTATTAGTTGAGGTGACAAATAAACTAACAAATGCTTGGGCTTGTTATTATTTTTTCTTATTTCCTTGAAGTGTTGGAGATGTCCATTGATATTAGGAGTAAGATATTTTCTGAATTATATTCACTTGGAATGTTTTGGGTTGATATTGATCCAAGCATGAGTGTATGGACACTCTCTCGTTATCTTGAATTTTAGTTGGGAAAGTGATTGAGGTATAATTGAAAGGATAAAAAGGAAATGGATGGGTATAAGTTTATCTCTACAATGGAATGATAAATGGAATTGTTATTTCTTGATCTATTTAGGAAATGTTTCGAATGTTGGGTAGGCACATTGAACTAGACAACTTAGATGATTTTTATTTCAAGCATGGCTTACATAAAAAATCCTTTTCTCACATGTATTAATCCATATACATTTAATGTATGTGATTTTTTGAGCTTCCAACTCATATATGTGTGGCTGAATTGGTATTCAAGTTGATGTGAGTTGAGTATATATATAGGAAAATTTGGTATGAGATATGTCATTCCCTTGCATTGGCATTGTGTGGTAAATTATATTTATTGAAGAAAGCTTGACTCATGACACTACCATTACTTGGAAGAATATAAACATATTGATGAACACTTCCTTGTATTGGTTCATTGAGTTGAGTTCTCGGTTTTCCAAAAATGGCATGGCATGATAATAACATTGTTCATTTTGTTTAGAAACAAGTCCAGATACTATGCATTGTTATTTTAACACAACAAAGGTTGATCTATTGCTGGAAATAGAAGCAGAGTCACTTGAAATCATTGATGGTTATCATTGGCCTATGGTACCAAAGAGATAACCAAGCCTTGAATCCAATATTGAGGGGAGCCTTCATGTCCATACAATGATCGAGGAAGCATATTCTCAACCTTGATCATATTGATAGATTCAGTTTAGTTGGATATCAATGTGGAAATGAGTTGCATTGAAGAAACAGTTCTCAATGGTAGAGTATTGCAAATTCTTGGTTTTTATTGGCCTAATTACTATTGTGTTGGTAGCTAGTTTATGTGTGTAGGGTACCCTAGAGAGAAAACTATACCTCTAATCCTAAAGAGTATTTTCACTTAGAACTAAACCGAGAATAAAGGCCTCATAACCATTCAAAGAAAAATGATATCTGCATAAGTTAGAGAACTAGAGATCATAAAGTTAATTCCACAAAGTATATTTCTTGGTGAAGCAAGTGGGTTGTAAGTCCCTTGTTTATGAATCAAAAGGTGTTAGAGCATTTGAATCCTTGGTCATAACGCAATTGTCAAAACTTTGAAGAGAAAGTAGACTCAACATATGTGAATCAAATAAAGAAAGGTTGGAAGACATGTATGCCATCAATGCTTAGCTTTAAGAAGATAAATTGCACTTAAAGGAAAAGGTTCAAATGTATGATATATAGATGGTAGAGATAAAAAAAAAACCTTGATACCTCTATAAAATTGTTGTCATTTCTCAAGAACTAATTTGATGAACATCATGACCCCCTCATAAATGTTATGACAGATTGGGACAATAGTATATTGTAGCATGTGCAATTGTGAGAGAAGGTCATTGATATGGATAGTTGGTAGGGGGAAACGCTCACTCAGATGATGGCTTAGCTGAAACAAGAGTTGAAAAAGAAGGAAGAAGGATTGGAAAAGATACAAGAAACTATCCAAGAGAATAGAGAGGCATAGCTACCTTCCATTTCCATTGGTGAAGCCAACGTCATGACCAAGACAACTCTGGTAAAATCACCTCCATAGATATTTCTCAAGATAATTTCAGTGAATTTGAAAAGCATACAAGAGTAATTGGTTCAAAGTTTCTAAGTTAGATGGGATACAATGGACAAGGGATATGAAAGCGAAGGCAAGGAGTTATAAGACCCATTGTAGATGAACTGAGGGCAAAGCATGAAGGTCTAGGTTTTGATGGAGAGAAGAAAATACCATGAACAATAAGACCATATTTGTGAAGGAAAAGGACATGAAATAATTGACCTGCTCATTAGAAGAAAGATAAATAAAAAATGTAGATAGCAACACACTGCCACTCCATATTTCTTGTGGCTGATTGTAAAAGGGAAATGATGAATACAGTGCAAAGACTCATCCTACACGATTTTAAAATTAAAATGAGTGATAGATCAATGGTTGGCATGAATTTTGGAGCATAACTTAACCAAATTTTAACTCAACTCTCCACTTTCAAAATCAGAGATATGCGACCACATGGATGAGATATAATTGATTCAAATATTGTGTAAAGGTTTTCAAATAGGAAACCATTGCTCCCAAATGGTTTGATATAATATGTGGTTTCACATGAATTTAGAGGTTTCCATCACAATGTCAAGTCTAGGGATTTTTCTCAAGCCTAGGTTTTTTACATTAATTGGTATATGTGGGAAGCATCGGTTTGAAGGGTTTGGTAAATTAAAAATTATACTAGGGGTTTGAGAATATAACCATTCAAACCCCTAGTAGGGGTTTATAGGGTTTTGATAATTCATGATGATTTCCATGAATTCCCTAATATTCAATAAAACTAGAAGAGAAATCACTTACACGATTTTTGTAGCAAGATTTTCCTCATCCCATGCAGTCTTGCACAGAGGGCCTTTTTCCACTTCCCCATAAAGACTTAAAATACCTTTTTTGCAAATACTAGAACTAAAAATATATTTTTTCCACATATACGCACCTTGCCTACTATACAACATGTGTATATGCAGGTTGCACCACTACACCACATGTGCATTGGGATTTGTGCCCAAAAGTGAAAAATGGTGGCGTGTTTCCATGTCACGTCATGAGATCAATGATCCTTGGCCTTCCATATACTGGAAACGTTCTGACTCAGCCCTTCAGTTCCACTTGAAGGATATAAATGGGCCAATCCGAGCTATGGAAAAGAGGAGAAAGAATTCGACTTTGAGAGCAAAGTTACTCTGGAGAAATTATTCACTTCACATTGAGTTTGCATCCCTTTGTCCTTTAAGTCTGAACACATTGTTCAACCCCAAATATCTTCCCTTACTGATTGAGAACTTCATTGTCTCTCTTATATGAGCTTTCCTTTGGTGGAGGATTGAAGTGGTGGAGGCCCAGCTGGAAGGAACTTAGTTTCTCGGTCCCAAACTATGCTGACACAAAAGTCTGTAACTTATTCACTTCTGTTGATTATATCTTAACATAAATACTCTTTTCTTGTCCAATTAATATCTTGAAAATATTTAAATTATTATTCCATGGACATATTTGTTATGAATTTTGATGGATTATTCTATTGAATGTGCTAACATGATATATTATCACCATATTCTTGCGTTTCTTGGTTGTTGAGGACTAGTTGCAGGTGTATTGCTTTGGGTCAAGTGCTCAACGATGGACTTCATCGAACGTCCGGATGAGGTAGGTATTCTATCTTGTCTTGCTAGCATATTTGTCTATATAGCATACTTGAGAATATAGTTGATTTCTATATTCATTTTCATCTATTTTGGTTTCCCCCTTGCCATAGAGAAATTTTCCTCATAATAGAATTGGCGACCATACTAGGGAGTAGAATCTTCTTTTTAGGGTTTGGAGTGTTTTCTCTCCTTAGATTTCTCTTGTTCATATTGAGTTTCTTGTCGTATGATTTCTTGACAGCTTCGATTCACTCTGGTTCTGAGTATTTCAGCCTTTTCCTTAGCCTGGTTGTATTTTGACACTTGTACATGGGTTTTTTCCTGAAAGACACATACATACGCGTTTTGTGCTTCTTCAAGATGCGTACATACACGCTTTTCCCTTGAACAATCACGTACATCAACCTTTATTGCTTGATTGCTAGGTTTGGTGGTTGCTGGGTAGGTTTTGATGATTGTTGAGTCTTCTTGGGTCTCTGTAGTGACTGTTAAGTGTCTGTGGTGTGACAGGAAACCTGTCTTTGGTTGAATTTTTGGGCGATGCCTTTCTCATCTTTTCATTTTGATTTTCCTTGAACCTTGGGCTGGGTGTTTTTCTACTTGATATCCTACTTGGTTTGTATCTGTCTATACATAATAGAGTCATTATATCAAGTTGTTATTCAATCCTTGCATTTTTCAGTTTTTCTTATATTGAAAATATAAAAATATTAGGCATTTTACATTGCTTGGAATTTTTTTATCTCTTGAGTCTTTTGTCATTTATCTTAGTGCATGTAAAGAAAGATTTCATTTTATTAAGAATTGAAGAATTGAATTGACAATTGCATTTTTAGGAAGCATATCATTTATGGAAAATTGAAGTTAAGACTTTGCATTGTATTCATATTCATTTATTTTACTTGTTGAGTCACAACATCACTAGTTTCATGACCACACCTTTTGAGTAAGAAAGGCCATTGAAATTAATGCTATAATTTAAAATTGATTAGTAACGATTTTATTTTCTAGGGTGCAACAACTAGCTTAGGATTTAGTGCCTTGGAATAGGATTTTGTGAGTAAACTTCTCCAAGGCTATTAAATCAACATATGTGTCTGACTAAGGGAGTGGATAAATGCATTGTATAATCAATAATATCAGGAGCCTTCGCTTACACCGGAGTTAAACACGAGGTCGCATGAAGTCGTTTGAAGGGATATCCCCCCGATAACTTTCTGGTGTCAAAGATATTTCTAGGGATCTATTCATATCTGGGGATTTTGCTAGTTCCCTTACCTCCGTGAGAGGTGATGCTTTCAATGTTTTAGGCTTTGATACCCTACCCATACGGTGGACCTGACTTACGGTTGTTCTCTTATGCATCGCTTATACCGTGGTTGATTAGTTGCTTGACTTAGGTACCACATAGGTTACTTGCATGGGTTATTTTGTAGGTACCTTGGGTCAAATAAGGGTTAGACAACACACAACCTCTATGGAGGATTACCTCTCTGGGGGGATCTAACCGACTGGTTTTTAATCCCATGAGGGTCCTTATAACTGATTCTGATACCTCTGATATTTAGCAGGGAGTCTCAGGCCCCTCTTGGGTGAGGCATACCTACTTTAGGGAGGGAGGCCCCTTTCAACCACTTTATCCTATTTGCGGGCATATTGGCTGTTTGATTATTTGTGGTGTTCTCTTTGATTACTAGTTGGTCTTAGGATTTGTTCTTATATATTGAGTCTTAAGTCATCGTGGAGTCAGACCAGATTCCCCGCCGGTCTCACTGCTTGTTACAGTTACCACCAGATTCGATTCTTTTCCTTCTAAAAGGCATAGAGTTATTAAACGTTGTACACACACCTCCACTTATCAGACTTGTGATTCTACAAGGATGAGTATTGAACTGAGTCATCAAAATACTGTGAGCCCCTCGACTCTCACACCTACTATAGTTAATGGAACCCCTTCGACTCCTGCAACCACAATGGTTGTAGTACAAGAGGCACCTATCATCACTGCTCCCCATCCTATGGTGAATACTCAACCTATTGCCACGAACCCGTTTGGGTCTCTTGGTCATTCACCGGGTTATAATGTTCAGTCCATCCCTATGCCGTTAGTCCTTTTTCCTATGGTATGCTGAATTTTACTTCGCCTTTCTCAAACTCCATCCCAACTGCTGGCCCTAATGCTAGCATTGGAGTTAGGGGAAAAAATCCTCCTTATACTCCATTCTTGTTTGGTGGCACTCATGTACCTCAAGCAACTCCTACCGTGGGAGTCTTTCCTCCTCTCAATCCCGGGTCTAATCCTATTGCTTCTGGATAGAATAAACAACATGGCAGACAATCTTCTGCTCAAGTTCCATCCTTTACACCCACCTCGTTAGTGTCGATTCTGACCAACAAGTTTGGCATGATGAATCCACCTTTATCCTCCAGATTCACACCTGGAGGAGGTCAATTTCACACCTTGGGAAACCCCCAACCTGGAGCCACTCTGGTTGGGGGTAGTTTTTACAACCCCCATAAGAACATTCCTACTAGAATGGTTCCCAACCAACCTCTTATGAATCATCCTGGAGGAGGGCCTTACAATCCCAAATAGGGCCATGGTTCTTACCAGAACCTTGGATGGGATGTGATTCCCCAACCATAATCTTTCTAGGGAGCTTGGGGCCATATGCCACAACCCCATCTCCCATTTCTGGCCACGTTCAATCTGCCAGACTTGTCTAAGTTGATGAACAACCATGTGTGTCATGATCCTACATGGCCCCCCGTCCCCACCAAGGTTCCCTTGAATATTCCAAAATTCAAAGGCAAGAATGGCGAGGATCTCGGTGATCATGTTACCACCTTTCACCTATGGTGCTCTTCGAATTCCCTTAACGATGATTCCATTTGGTTAATATTCTTTCAATGCACCATCAAGGGGTTTTCCATGAAATAGTATATCAAGCTACCTAGGGGGGCATACATGACCTTTATTCAAATGGTTTAGTCTTTCTTAACCACTTCCAATTGTCGGTTCATTACGATGTTGGCCTAGAACTTGTATCGACCTTACACTAGGACAAATCCACTCATATCTCAGATCACATCCAAGAGTGGAATAGATGGAAGAGGTTGATCAAGACCTGCATACCTCCGAAATTACTTTTAGAGTGGTTCCTTAAGTCTCTACAAGCTCTTATTTCGAAGGATGTTTCTACATCTGGGGTTACATCTTAGGAAGAAGCAATATTCAAAGACAAACATTTAGATCTTATATATGCTCAATCTGGGATGTTATATGAGATTCTTCCTAACACACTGAGGTCAAACTATGACCCTAGACAAAATCTCGGATCTCATGCTGATGTCGTTGTAGATTCCTCCAATGTAAGATTTGCAGACTCAATGACAAGCCACTTGAAAGAGTTGTCTCTAAACCATTTTGCTGGAGGGACAACTTCATCTGTTTCTTCCAATCCCACTCAGTCGGCATATGTACATTCTGTGCAATAATCAACCGAACCAAATGGTAACCAACAACTATGTGGGAATAAGAAGAAAGGACCTAATAATAATCATAAGGGTGGGAAGAATAATAAACCCAAGGACAATGGTAATAATGAGAGGATGAATAATAATGTTGGTGAGGGTAAGAAATAAAGGCGTAAGGTGAAATTTCCCTGTAAGCTTTGTAAAAATGATCACCTTACTCATTTATGCCCCAAACTTGCGGAAGCTGCAAGGCTAGTATCTCTACCACCCCCCGTGCTGACGAATCCTTTTCCACATAATAAGCGCTTGGCCTCGAGCTCCTCAAATGTCAGAAATGCAACCGGTGGGAGTCAAAACCCATCACCACAAGATGATGGTTGTTTATGCATCAATATGGTTAATTATCAGGTTAATGTAGCCACCCAATCTCGTGATTACAGTTCTACACAAACTGAAACTGGTCTAAAGTTTCCTCCTCCTCCAGAGACACCCTTGCAGATCGAAAAACCAGAGCCACCGCCTCATATTCTGAAAGGAGTAATCAAGCATTATACCCACAATGCAAATGCTATATCCGCCCAAAATTAATCTATTATTGAGGACTTGGGTCAAACCTCTTGTGCGATGTCGGCTCTAGAGGTACTCCAGACGCGTCCTTCATAAAGGAATGCCTTGATATCTACGTTAGGAGATCTATATCCCAGTGGCTCGAAAGTTATCAAGTTTGACGTCACAGATTTGAAGCCTCACTTTCCTTACCATGTGACATTCCAAATCCACGTGGGTTACTTGAAGTATACCATCAAGCGTACTATTGTTGATGAAGGTGCTGCAATGTGTGTGATGTCCTTGGTTTACTGGAAAGCCCTCGACTCTCCGACTCTCTCTCAATATCCAACCATGTTGACTACTTTTGACGATCATTCCTTCCACCCTCACAATATTCTTCCTACCTTTTCGATCCATTTAGGTGGGAAGACGGTAGAGGTGGGCGTCGAGGTGGTTGATGTGCCCCTCAATTATAACTTGTTACCAGGACATAATTGGACTTATGCTATGACTTCCATCATATCATTTGTCTTTTAGACTCTTTGTTTTCCTCACAATGGGAAGATTGTGATGATTGACCAGTTGTCCTTTGAGTATGCTAGCCCCAATGCATTTGTTGTACCGTCGATCCCTATGGTTGACAATTCTCAGCCTAAAACTGGGAATATCAGTGTCGGAATGTATTCATCCCTTATGGGTACCTTCGAATTCATGGCACCGATTCACCATATTTACACCAAGTCCAGTAGGCCTGTTTCGTTAGAGAGGTTCATTCCTTTCTGCACTTCCTATTTTAACAAACCTTGGAACCTACCTTCCTCGACTACGTCTTGTGAGGGTCAGTCACATACTGGCATTATATCACCAACCTCTATTATTCATGTTGGATATTGGTCGAAAACCTCTGCTAGTCATGTTGAGGATCAACAACCAACCGCTACAAGTCATGCTGGAGACAAAAATCTAGTCATTTCTAGTCACACTGCACATACATCACCAACCTTTTCTATTCGTGTTGGGGATTCATCACCAACCTTTGCCAGTCATGTTGGGGATTCATCACCAACCTCTGCTAGTCATGTTGGGAATTCATCACCAACCTCTGCAAGTCATGTTGGAGATTTGCTACTAGCCTTTGCAAGTCATGCTGGGAGAATGTCACCAACCACTACAAGTCATGCTGGGGGAATTCACATGATTGAGAACCTTATACGTGTAAGATGTAAGCCCAATTTCCTTTGTATTATTTGCAAAGGAGATCACCTTACTTGTTTGTGCCCTACTACTTCCGTGGTACCATAAGTGTGGTCCTTTCATGGGGGTCCTTTGGGTTCTGAGTCGTCTTTGGTTCCCAACTTGCTTTGGTTGATACAACAGTCATACTGATGCAATATTCAACTTAAACCCCTCTTCCTTTAGAGGATGATGCATCTCTTGACCTTGTTGTCTCGCATCCTATTCAACCAACAGTCATGTCGATGCAATCTTCGACCAACAACACTCTTATTTTTTTGGGTGATGCACCTCTTGACCTTGTTGTCTCACATCCTATTCAACCAGTGGTTGAAGAAGTGGTATTGTCGATGTAATCTTCAGTCGACCTCACTCTTATCTTGGAGAGTGACATGTCTAAGGAAGTGGTTGCGCCGATGCAATTTTTGGTCAATCCCGCTCTTCTAGTTCTAGTTCTATACGTTCTATGCCATGTCCTTAGCATTTATAGTTCTATACCTTCTGAACAAGAGAGAATTTTACTCTCCCTGAGTACTCTCCCTTCAAGTCCTAGAGAAGTTCCCTTTGATTGGGATGGTCTTGTGGGGTATCCAATGCCTCTCCCCTGTCCTTTCAAGTAAGGGACAATATCTGATATATCATGGATAAGGTAACCTTCACTCGCATTTTATCCTCCTCGACTTGGAAAGCTTTGAGTTTTCCCAAGCTTGTGTCAGCTCTTCGTAAGTTGTTGACCTTTCATAGAAGTCATGCATGGGAGCCTTGGCCTCCCCCATTATATTCTTCTTAGAACAACATCCCGAGTCTTGGTTAAGCTCTTTTCTGACTCCTTTAAAATGCAAAAATATTGTCGAGTGAATTTGTCCCTTTCACACTCGTTAATTGGACATGAAACATCGCGAGTCTTGGTTAAGCTCTTTTCCAACTCATTTTCAAAAAGTGAAAAGATTGTCGAGTGAACTTGTCTCTTTTACACTCGTAAATTGGATCTAAAAGAACATATATTTGGTACAAATTTATCCCATTTTCAAACCAAGTAGACTAAGATTATGAAAAAGGACATTCTTTGGTGTTAAGTTGTGATTGCATCTCATGCCCTTGCTTGAAGTATTGAGCCTATTGTCGGTTCTCACTTTGTGTTATAAACCATTTTTCTTAGTAGTTTTGCATCCTCAACCAAGCAAAGCCTTGTTTATATCCTTTGAAACTTGACACCCTATACCCAAGAGGGAACATTCCCCCGAGTGTCCATCTCCCTCATGCACCTCCTTATATTAATCATAGGCATGTTCCACTGATGGAACTAGCTTTTCTTACTTGTGACACTCGTTTCCTCCTCTATATCATAGCATTCATTTGACTATGAAAAAAAAAAAGACGGGCGGCAAGGGAGTATTATCTTATATTCGCAGCAAGCATGTCTTCTTTGAACAAAGAACAAAATTGTTGAGTCCACTTATCATCATAATTTTGGGTTTATAATGGCCTTAGGAAGCTGAGCTTGTTACAAAGAGTTTACTCCCCCGACTGGTTACTCTTCTAGTCCATATGGAGAATTTTATTGATGCCTCCTCCATCTCATGGTTTCATCATCGAGTCCAGTTAATATCTTGAAAATATTTGAATTATTATTCCATGGGCGTATTTGTTATGAATGTTGATGGATTATGTTATTGAATGTGCTAACATTGTATATTATCACCATATGCTTTCATTTCTTGGTTGTTGAGGACTAGTTGCAGGTGTATTTCTTTGGGTCAAGTGCTCAACGGTTGAATTCATCGAACATCTGGACGAGGTAGGTCTTATATCTTGCCTTGCTAGCATATTTGTCTATATAGAATACTTGAGAATATAGTTGATTTCTGCAGTCATTTCCGTCTGTTGTGGTTTACCCCTTGCCATGGAGAGATTTTCCTCGTAACAAAAATGAAATATTAAATTTTTAGGAAAAATTAAAAGGTTCATGTTTTGCAACTTACTCCCTTTGGTGGCATTGTGGTCCCTTACTACTCTTGTCTCTTCTTTTCAACTCTCTATGTCTACGAATATTCTTCCCTCTTCGTTTCTATTCTACATTGTGCATAAAAACTTCTTGTCTCTTCTTATATGTGGTTTCATTGAAGCTTAGGTTGTGAGTAAACACATGGGTGGGCTCATGATTAAGCTGTGAGTAAGCATGTTGGTGGGATCATGTTTCTCTCTTTTGGTTAGCTTGGGATTGTCCCTTATTCTCTTGTGGGCTCACACAAACTATGGAGATTCTATCCCCTTTGGACTTGATCTTGTGGGATTAGTCTTGAGCTATGAACTAGGGTGCATGTGTTATATGCAATTGTCCACGAATTTGAATGTGATGTGTTTTACTTTATTTTGGTTTTTTTGTTATATATTATATATTATATAATACATATTATATACAATATATAGTATGTATTATATATATTATATATAATATACAATACATTATAGTTGTTAATGTATATAATATCATTATATAATATGTATATGTAGTATATATTATATATAATATTATTTGTTAATGACATAGATGATGATGACAATGATGATGATGATGGTGACGATGACGATGATGATGGAAGTGAAAAGGATGACAATAACTAATGAAACAAAAATAACTAAGGCCCCAATATAGAATCAAATCATGTGAGAGTAATGAGGCATTAAAAAGGCGAGAAACATTTCTTTGGGGAAACTTCCATGGTCCTTAGTGTTGATTTTCATAAACCTAGCACCCGACTATTAATTCAGAATAAAAACACATTTATTGAATTAAAGCACAACTAGGTTACTCAATAATAAATTCAACGAAAGAAAATTCATGAAACCAAAACAAATTGCACAAGATATTATGGGTAAATAACCCTTAGAAAAACCCTCGTGGAAAAATGCGATTTGTGATGATTTTATTAAATAAAATCAGGGCTCCTATCCTGAGATAATGGCCCTTCTGATAAATACACCACAAAAATAGCCTAGCCTTCCTGGATATTATCTCCTTGTTGCCTTTCCTCGACCCTCTTAAATTTTTAATTAAAATAAAGTACCAAAGCAAGTGTTTCTCTTCCCTAGGCGCCTAAGGGGGAGAAAGTGCCTAATGTGGGTCTTAGTCATTTAATTTGTGAGATGCAAATTAAAAGGTGACTTTATGACTAAAGT
>SNQJ01S0031483.1:0-23786 GCA_010110895.2 Picea sitchensis | reverse complement strand
ACTATTATGTTGTGGTGTATAAGGAACAACATAATTTTATTTAATACCAATTTCTTAACAAAATGAATCAAATGCATCATTATCATACCCTTTCCATTAATTATGCTTGGGGATATTTTACTAGGATTGCATCCATCATCTTATCTTGATACTTTAAATCCACCTAAAACATTAGAATTAATACTTTCAGTTTCCACCCAATATCTAGGCAGTTTTGGCTCCTAACACGATGAAAAAGTCATTTAGTCCACATAGTGGTTGTTTTCTCACTATCACATCATATTTTAGGAACAAGATAGTGACCTGACGAGTGTTTATGCTCTTTTATTTTTCATTTTACATGCTATTTATATTAGAGGTGGATGGCATTAATTATTATAATTTCCAAGGTGGAATCCATGCTATTGTAAAAGTGCTCATGTAGATTATTAATGTGTTACTTTATTACTTAACTACACAAACTAGTTAACTGCATATAGAAATTCCTTTGATATTATTTATATATAAGAAGACAACCATATAGGAATATTACTTATTATGATTGAATCTCACACTTCCTTGATTGCAAGAATCATTGCCTTGTGTCAAGCACTTGACTAGATCTAGCAGTCTCCTCCTCCACCTATTATAGAAATCATGATCAAACTACTTAAATTAAATCTCATTTTTACCTAGTTTTGTTTTATTGAAAAACAAAATGTAGTTTTCATCGCGAATAATTTTATGTCATGTCCCACATTTTGACCTTTTTCTAGATTAGGACCTAGCCCCTATTTTCATTCATTTTGTGTCAACTACATGTTGGCCAAGGATTAATTCTACATGATTGTATATATGAGGCAATTATATAAATTTATGTGGATATTCCTATTATGTACTTGTGATTATGTGGATATATTTACAAAAAGCATGGGATTAAGTCAATTAGGAGCAATGAAATAAGAAATTTCTCTAATTCCAACTATCTGTCCAACCCACACAACATGTGAGAAGCAATTCACCATTAACATTTGAATCAAGAAGGAGCTAAAATCAAGAAGGGAAAACCATAAGAATACTCAATTTGAATAAACTCACTTTTTAAAATAATATTTATTACATATCCATATGAGATTCATCTTGAACTTCATCCAATTCAATATCTGACTCATAATATTATAATTTATATCCAACCCTTCATACTCATTGAAAGGATTGTCCATAAAAACAACTAAGAAATATAACACTCGGTCATCATCAATATAATCATCATCACATAAATGAAGCATATGATGTGATCAAATTATTGGATCACCAACTCCATTCTCCTCTCCCTCTAACACTTCATCTTGCTCTCCCACATCTTCTTCATGAACATCTTCTTTTGACAAAATGAGAAGTTTCAAACAGAGGAAGAATTACAGACACAAGGAAAGTTGCAGACAAGGTGAGTATCATAATCGAATAAGGGTTGTCATCAATGACGAAGGGGGAGATTGTTGGAAATATTGTTGTCATTGATGTCAAAGATAGGGGGAGACTATATATGTCCAAGATAAATATTGCAATATGGAATTTGTTGGAAATATTTTTTTTGGATTTTTGATGCTTAGGTTATATGGTTGAAAATATTATTCCCATATCTTTCCAACGGTATATGGCACTCCCTCTAACTCCTTAGGAATGAGGAGATATGCATTTTTTCTGTTAGACAACCCAACAACAAAGTTCAGGTCAACCCAACTAATCTTTAAAGGTCGGAATTCTTGTTTAAAGACAAACATGGGACAAAAATATATACTTTACAAGCCTTTCTCTTCAATCAAATATAACAACAAATGACCAAACTTCTCTACCTAGAACATGTGAATAAAATATTTACTCACATTGACTTGGAAGGACATAAGGCTATGTATTTTGCTCATACCTAGTAATGTTAATCATGGTAAATCCATTATCATAATTAATACCAACCTTTTCATCACCTTGTACAAACAATATGTACCACTTGACCTTAAAGAGAACTACTTTGAAGGATTTAAAATCTATATCAAATATATGTTCTGTTAGTGTCATTATTTCCAAGGTAGGGTTATAGGTTTGTCAAGAGTTTGCAAAGTCATGCTTTGGTCTTGGGAAGACCAATGCATTCCAAATTGAGTCATTGAGTGTATATGTTTTCAAAGATTTTTTTCCCATGAAAGTTTTCAAGGTTTTTGAGTCATTGGTCTAAAATTGTTGTTATAAACTCTAAAGTGGTATGTGAAAAAGAGTCAAGTCATAAAGTCTAGGTGGAAGGTTTTTGAAAGGGATGTCATGAAACATAATGACACATTATGAGAGGTAGATTATCATCAAAGGTCATCATGTCATATGAGCTATCTTTCAAATTGGTTTTCGTCCTTGTCCTGCAAAAAAGTGCACACGCTGTGTAAATTCACCTGCGCAAATTACTTGGCGCTACCTAAACAATCATGTCATTCTAAATAGTCCAATCAAATTTCAAATCGAATTTTCTCGCTATATGCATGTATTTACCCTCCCATTTTTCATTGCAAAATACCCTCTTCCATCGATCAGACTCCTTTCCTTAAGAAAATTCAAAATACCCCACCTTCTATGCAAACTTTGTCTAGCCCGCTGTGCAAATTTCACATAGTAATTGCACACTAGGCATCCCCTGTTTCTTAAAATTTCGTTATGTAAAGATTGAAGGGTTTTGTTTTGTGTCTAACAAGTATCTTGCACCTATATACATGCAATCTAAAGATTGGTTTATCATATTGATTTTTGGAGTTACTTCACACACACCTAGGATTTTTTTTCCTAAGGTTTTTCCTTGTTTATTAGTCATTATCCATTCTCCTATATTTTAGAAAGAATATTCCTCTAGGGAGAATATTCTCTTCAGTTTTCACTTCAGTTTGATCAGTTGAGTGGAGTCTAGATGCTACATTGGGATTATCACCATGCAACATTGGGATCATTACCATCTAATGCACATTGTCCTTGGGATCATCACCATACTGACGCATTACCCATGATTACCTGATCTCCTCCTCACTTCAATCTGTTTCAATCACTTAAATGAAGACTGATAGACTAGTTAACTCAACTAGGTGGTAGTTCACTCCCGTAATTTCTCAAGAGACTAGAATAGGTGGCATTTTACTCCCTTAACTTTTGGTGTGTGTCTAGATCACTATAGAACACCACTATGGAGCATTGGATTCTCCTCCAGTGTGCATAGGTTGAGTTATACAAACTATATCACATGTAAATTATCAATTATTCATTTGGTTAATGATAATTCTTCCATTCTTTCTTTCCTGCTTCTCTTTTCTTCTATTTTCTCTGCAATTGTGTATGTCAATTCCTAGATAGATCTATTCCGTGCAGGTTCAACACATTTACATGGTATCAGAGATGACATACTTCTAGGGAAAAGACACACCAAATTATTTTTGCAGGTACCAAAGATTGAAGACATCAGAAAAATGAAATTTTCAAAAGAATTCATTCTTACACCTTACAATTACTTTTCATGGAAGGAGAATATGATCATGCATATTCGAAGAAGAGGATTGTACATGTTAACCATGAACATAGGGACAGAACCAACATCAGTCGTACAAAAATCCAAGTATCTAAATCGAATGGATGAAGCATTCAAAATAATCTGCAGTCTCATTTCTCTTGATCTCCTCTTTCACATATCTTCTTGTAAAACCCCCAATGAATCCTAGACCACCATGGAAGGGATTTTTGGAAAACAATATGAGATGAGGGGATACATGCTCGAGGTGGAATTTCTCACATTGGATCCAAAAATATTCGACAATCTCCAATATTTCTTTACCAAATATAAGGATTTACTTTCATAACTCAAGTCTTGCGGGGTTGATAAATCTAAGGAGGAGAAACAAATGGTTCTCACCATTCTCTCCAAACTTGGTCCTGAATTCTCAATGTTTGTATCCACATTCCACTAAGTTATATTCTCCTCTTGATTCACCTGGAAGATGCCTTTTCTTAAGGAATTTATCGAATCTCTGACACAAGAGCAGACTAGGCTCATTAACATGGGAAAAATAAAAGGCACAAAGGAGCATGCACTTACTATGAAAGATGGTAGTAGTCATCAATATCAGAAATATACATATAAATACAAAAGGAAATCTCATGCAAATCTGAAGAAGGAAGGGTACTCAAAACCCTTCAACGATGCCTCTGGATCCAAAGGTGGAAAGGGAATAAAAGGGGAGAAATGCCCATACTGCCATAAAGGATTCCATCCATAATTCACATGTATGCATAAATAAATAGATATAATGACTCAAATACTTCAGAAAAAAAACCTTGGAGATCACATCCCTGAGGGTGCCAAGAAGAAGAAGCCAGAAGATCAGAATCCCAAGAAAGGCAATTCTATCCATGCCTTGATTGCCATCAACTCCACTCCCATTGCTTGGATCGTAGATTCAGGAGCATCACACCACATGGCTTCCAAAAAAGAGGTATACTCTTCATTCGATGCACGAAAAGGTCCTCCTATTCTTATGGGGGACAACTCACTAGTCGAGGTCACCAACAAAGGAAGGATTGAACTCACCAACGAAAGCTTCGAGAATGTGTTGCACGCTCCCAAACTTTTTTTCAATCTTCTCTCCGTGTATAAGATGAAAAATTCTGAAACTAGAAAGAAAGTAACATTCACATCTAATGCAATGGACATCTATGACTAGCAAACCAATTCCAGGGTGTCTACCAGTGAGGTAAATCATTAATCTAGGCTTTACACATTTTATGAATTTATTGAATTAGATTCTTCTTTACTTCTTACCCATGCTGATGAAAGCAGTAGGATATGACACGAAAGGTTCTGGAATTTAAATTTTAGATATATGCAACAACTTAGAAAGCAAGGATTGGTTTATGGTCTACCAGACATCCATTTCTCCAAAGGAATTTGCGAGGGATGTGTTCTTGGAAAACACTCTCAAGAGAAATCCGACAAAGGAAAGACTCAGAGAGATTCCTCTCCTTTAGATCTGATCCATAGTGATCTCATGGGCCCTTCTCTTCATCAATCAATCAATAAATCAAGGTACATGTTCAACTTTGTTGATGATTTCTCACGCTTCACATGGATTTTCTTTCTCAGGAAAAAATCATAGGTCTTTCAGCACCTCAAAGATTTCAAAGCCCTAGTTGAGACACCATCAGGAAAGAAAATAAAAATCATTCGAAATGATAATGGGGGAGAGTATGTAAACCATGAGATCCAAAATAGTTTTCATGAGGCATGGATTTAGTTGCAGCACACAGTTCCCTATACTCCACAACAAAATGGAGTTGCTAAGCGAAAACGCAGATCTCTAAAAGAGATGACATCTTGCATGCTACATGCAAAGTCACTTCTAGAGAGATTATGGGCCGAAGCACTTCATTATGCAACCTACATCCAAAACATATCTCCCCATAGATATGTCAAGGATAAGACCCCTCTACGAGGCTTGGAGTGGCCTCAAACTGGAAGTGACCCTCTTTCATATTTTTGATTCACGTGCATGGGCCTAGATTCTCTCTGAAAAGAGGAAGGCACTTGATCCACAAAGAACGTGTATTTTTGTTGGATACCCTAATGGTGTGAAGGGATACAAACTCATTGATATTTCCTTGGACCGGCTCATCATTGAGCGTAGTGTCCAATTTGAGGAAAGTGTCTCACATGTACCTCAAAATCCACATGAAGAAAAATTTGTTCTTCCACTTTTCAGAGATGATGAGAATGCACACGATGACTCCTCTTTAGATGAGAGTTCTGATTCAGAGGATTCAAATGATCCAGATATAGATTTAGTATAGTCAGATGCAAAGTTAGTGCATCCAGATGCAGATGCAAATCTAGAGTAGACGCCCAAGTGGGCCCAGACTACTCTTCAGGATGCATGGGATCTTGATGGTGATCTAGATGATGCTAGGAGGACTTGATTTGATTTTGAGGAGCCTCCTCTTGCATTCATTTCCAAAAAACCATTGCCACCCATGCATATTTTATTGGTTCAGTCTTCATATCCACAGTCTTATGGCGAGGTTGCTAGAAATACCTTTTGGGAATCTTCCATCAAAGAGGAGTACAACTCCCTCCTTGAGAACCAGACTTGGGATTTGGTTCCCCTTCCTTCAGGAAGGAAACTTGTCAGGTGAAGATGGGTCTACAGGATCAAGAGCGCGACGGATGGATAGATTATCATATACAAATCCAGGCTTGTTTCCAAATTATTTCAGTAGGTGCATGGCATTGACTATGATGAGACCTTCGCTCCAGTAGTGAATATGGATTCCATAAATTTGGCACTTTCCATTGCAGCAACCAAGGGATGGGAAGTCCATCAGATTGATGTGAAGAATGAATTTCTTCATGATGATCTCTCTGAGGAGATATATATGGAGCAGCCTCTGGGATTTATGCAGGATTCATATTTGGTCTGTCTACTGAAGAAGTGTCTTTATGGCCTCAAGAAGGCTCTGAGGGCATGGTATGCCAATATGTATGCCTACCTATTGTCACAGAAATTTTTATGTCGTAAATTAGACCCGAATGTTTACATGGTCAGGATGGTTGATTCACTTATACTCTTAGTTATGTATGCTGATGATTTGTTGATCACGATTGCTTGAATTTAGCGATTGCTGCAGTCAAGAGGATTCTGGATGAAATTTTCTTGATGATGGACATGGGTCCGCTACACTTCTTCCTTGGACTCGAGATCAGTCAGGATGCATTAGGCATCAAATTGTCTCAGGCCAAGTATGCACAAGATCTCCTTGAGATATTTCACATGACAGATTGCAAGTCTGCTCCGACTCCTTTCCTATCGGGAGTCAAACTTGAGGATGGCTGGGACACTCCACTGGTTGACAACACATTGTACAAACAACTAGTGGGGATCTCTTTGTTTCTCACACACTCCAGACCAGACCTCTCCTATGCATTTGGCGTAGTTTCTAGGTTCATGTAGGAGTCGTATGAGCTACATTGGAAGGATGCAAAGCGTATCCTTCGATACATACAGGGAATCATCACCTTTGGGATTCATTATTCATCAGACTCTACATTGGACCTCATCGGGTTCACTGATTCTGACTAGGATGGTGATAGCACTGATCGCAATTCCACATCTGGTTACTCACTTAGTATTGGTTTTGGGCCTATCTATTGGTAGAGAAATAAGAAGGATGCTATTTCTCTATCTTCAGCCAAGGCAAAGTACATAGGGGTAGTTAAAATAACCATTTAGGCTATGTGGCTACAACATTTTCTCACTGAGTTGGGAATTCCATTTCATTGGCTGATCGTCATCTAGTGTGACAACTAGAGCACTCTGAATTTTTTGCAGAGATCCAGTTTAGAGGCAGCAGATGAAGCACATCAAGATCCACATGCACTACATCCATGCCTTAGTACATGAGGGGATCATCGTCCTGCAGTTCTGTCCTTTAGCAGAATAGAATGCAGACATCTTCATCAAGACCTTCATTGAGCAAAAGTTCCATTATCTGTGTAGTCTTCTTGGAGTGAAGGACACAGTTGCCTAGCAACTGTCAGTTCTTCTTTTTACATACATTGTACCTTGAGGGGTTTTTTTCCCCATGATGTTTTCCCTCTTTCCTCACTTTATTTCAATGTAAATTTTGTATTTGGGTACCTAACATGGCCTCGTTGTCGGGACCCATTCTTTATTTTCACCATAGTGATGTTCGGGGGGGGGTGTTGGAGTTACTTCACACATTGCTAGGATTTATTTTTCCTAAGGTTTTTCCTTGTTTATTAGTCATTATTCAGTCTTATATATTTTAGGAAGAATATTCATCTAGGGAGAATATTCTCTTTAGTTTTTAGTTTAGTTTGATCAGTTGAGTGGAGTCTAGATGCTACATTGGGATTATCACCATGCAACATTGGGATCATCACCAGATAATGCACATTGTCCTTGGGATCATCACCAGACTAGTGCATTACCCATGATTCCTTGATCTCCTCCTCACTTCACTTTGTTTTAATCAGTTAACTGAAGACTAATAGACTATTTAACTCAGATAGGTGGTAGTTCACTCTTGTAATTGCTCGAGAGACTAGACTAGGTGGCATTTTACTCGCGTAACTGATGGTGTGTGTCCATATCACTCTAGACCAGAACTATGGTGCATTGGATTCTCCTCCAATGCACATTGGTTGAGTTATACAAAGTATATCATGTGTAAATTATCGATTATTCATTTGGTTAATGAGAATTATTACATTCTTTCTCTCTTGCTTCTCTTTTCTTATATTTTCTCTGCAACTGTGTATGTCAATTCCCAACTAGATCTATTATGTGCAGTTTTGAAACATTTACATTGATGAGTCCTTTGATACAATTGAGTAAACCCTAATCTAATTTTTTGCTGTGTAAAGTTCCCTGTTAGAGATTTAGCCATTGAAACACCTTGTCCTTACCAGTCTTAGTCTTTTATCTTACATCCACAACATGGAAACTCAAGATAAAAAGAAATACAATAAAGGAGGCAGTGTGTTGAGATGTGAGATACAGAGTTTGAAATTGGTAAATTCTGATCCAACATTTAGGGTTTCCTTTGAGCAAGTTGGGTGCATGAGGTTTTGCAAAAAGATTCAAGGTTTCAATGTGCAGTTAACGAAGGAATTTTCACTCAACTTCAATGGTGTCCAGACGAATATTGATGATATTACCTTCCAGGTATCAAAGGAGATAGTAGCTATTGCAACTGAGATTCCTGTTCAGGGGGAGAAATGGTTGAAAGGTATGCCTCTTGATCCAATTTTCTACACTGATTTCTTGAAACCCAAGTACAAAAAGCAAACATTTGGTGCTACTATTCCAAGAGAATGCATATTGGAGCATTACGAAAATTTGTTAAGAGTGGTTCAACAATATTTCACTTGTAAGGGTAGGTTTGATAGAGTATACCGGTATCATATAAGGCTTTTAATGCATTTCACAGGAAATAATATTTTAAATTGATCTTTTTACCTATACAGAAACTTAGGTAAAATGTCAGTCAAAGTACATGCTAGGGATGATCAACTTAAGATCAGTTTGTTTCATTTCTCTCTGGTAAAGTTACTAGTGGTGGAAGAACTCAATAAATTAAAGAAAGACTGGGACTCTTTCTTAGCTTTAGAAAACATTCCTTTATACCCTAAAGGAGACACCCCCTCATTTGCTGAGAAAGTAACTTCTAAATATTCAAGTGGGAAAGAGAAAAGGTCTGCAGAATAGGGCATATGTAAAGGAAAAGAAATTGAATATTCTTCACCAAGCCATCAATCTAAGAAGAAGGGTAGAAAGCTACACTTTGCTGATTAGGTGGATGAAACACTAAAATTGAGTAGTCCAATTACAAGGTCAACTGCCAAAATACTACCTATACCTACCCTGCATACACAATTTGTTGAACACACGGTTCAAGAGGTGGATAAATATCAAATGCAATCAAGAGAGAAAGACCGAATAATCAAATGGTTACAAGATCATCTTAAATAATCTCAACATGTCATAGCTTAGTCCTATCATGAAAACAGGGATATGAAGAGGAAATTGGCTGAAAGGGTTTCAAACATTCAAATACCACAAGATGAAATAGGTTGAAAGAAGGAATCAATTTCAAAGGTTCTAGAAGATTCTAAAGGGAAAGAAATCAGGAAAAGTCCTAAAACAATGGACTTTACTAAACCTACAATCCCTTTAACAAGATCCTCATCCAAAAAGAAAAGTTCAGAATACAATCTTGGAGAGGAAACACACGCATAGGGCCAACTTGTATCAATTGAAAAGATTCACACTTCACCTCGAGAGGGTGAGAAAACTATCAAGTGGCTCAACAAGCAATTAGGGGAGGCACAAGATCTAATTATTCAACTCAGGAAAGAGAACATAATATCATAAATAAAGTTTGAAAGAAACTGTCAGGAATGTGGACCAGCCATCAACAATGCATGTGCAACTCTCTCAAATGCCTCATCAAAGTTGAGAAGAAATGCACTTTTGTTTAGGCAAGTGAGAAATCTTAAAAGATAAAATGTGTCATTGAGAAAAGAAAATAGGTCTTTGAAACTAAGGATAAAGGTTGATGATGAAACCAGGGGAAAGTTAGACCTACTTGCAGAGGTGGATGAGATATAGATTTCATGTTTTCACAGTTTTTATTTTTGATAAACCAAGGGTTAACCTGTTTTGAGTTTTTTTCTAGAAAGTCAACATTGTACAGAACTTGCGTAGCGATCTCACACTACACAAGTGTTGTAAGTACACAAAGGGTTAAAAGACAATGGGTAATTCTTGATGGATGATATAAAAATCATTTTTATCCTCCAACAATGTTGAAACCACCACCTAAATGAATTTTATTGAAGAATAAAAACACGTTGTGTAAACTTGCTACGCAACTGATGTAGGTTGTAGTTACACAACAAACTACAACAGATCACTACGAAAATGTGGTAGGTAGCCTGGTCAACATTCAAATCAACATCAGATTCGTCTCTAGTTGTACCAGATGATTCACATCAGCTTCAAGGCTGAAAATATATTGGAGAATCTTTATTGTCAAGAATATTGTTATGCATTAAATATGGTCAAATCGAACTTCTATTTTTTAGAAAGTAGTTTAGAGTTTGTTCCTTCTTTGATGTAGTTAGATCCAAAATTAAAGGATAGTAGCGAAGTCAAACTTCTCTAGACTAGGGATGTAATATTCTTATATATTTGATCATTTTGAATGTAAAAAGGGTTGGCATAAGAACAAAGGAGATTTGTCTTGAACATTGTATAATTTTTTGAAGTTAAATGAGATATTAGTGCAAAAGTCAAGAACTATTCATACCAGAGATTCTTGTGGTGGTGATTTGAAGTGTGTGTCCTCTTTCATGTATGTACTTCTTGTTTTATTTCTCTTTTCATATGCGATTATTATATTGTTAAATTGGAAAAAAAATGGTATGGAATTCATCTGATAATGATGATTTAGATTCAAACGATTTAAGCACTACCATTTCTTCTTAACTCAATCAGAATTCATCTTAACTAGTGCTCTGTATGTTGTTATTTTTTTTCTTTTTCTTCCATCCTATAAATTTTTTTTAAAAAAATGAAATATTATCACCTATATAGCCTCTACTTCCTTGATAGTTCTACCTACTAGTCGTTGATTCCATTAGCTACAAAGTTGACTCCATTGCCCAACAATTTCATTTCCTTATTGCCAACAAAATTTATAAAATATCTTCATCTAATCAAATACCTAGCCTTTGATCCTTAAGAGAAGACTTATCTTCCATAAACCAAGTGACAAGAGAGATCCCTCTCTGAACTGAAAAGTATAGTTTCATTTCTAAAGTGGTTTTTTGGTTACCTTTGTGATGTGCTTCCTCAGCCAAGCAATTTACATAGTGATAACATTTTGGCACCATTTCCGAGGAAGAAAGATAATTTTTCCTTGGGAATGAACAACTAAAGTTTAAGATTTGATT
Organism: Picea sitchensis; assembly: GCA_010110895.2. Taxonomy (NCBI): domain Eukaryota; kingdom Viridiplantae; phylum Streptophyta; class Pinopsida; order Pinales; family Pinaceae; genus Picea; species Picea sitchensis. Next base: position 12,253 of record SNQJ01S0031483.1, on the reverse strand, counting down.
CCCGAGGGGAACAAAGAATCATGAATACTATTGGTTGAATTGTTTTTACCCTAGCAACTTCATTATTTAAGATCAGTTGTAAACAAGTAATATTATTGAGAAATCCTGGCTCCAAAAAATATTTACAATAGGAGAAACCTAGATCTAGAACCTATAACATCTGTCTTTGATCCTGAGAATCTCTTACATAAAAGGAAAGAAAAGGCATCTGACTTAGGTATTTTTCTGGATAAAAAATTATCATTTCCTAAGGAGAGAGTGAAGAGAATTGATGATTTTGAGTTTGATATAAAATTTGAGAAGACTTTGTTTAGATCTAAATTAGAGTCTAACTTGACTTAAATTTTTTTTGATGAGAAGAAGTTTCAATATTTTATTTCTGTTGTTCCCATTCAAACTGTAGTGATTCCGAGTCATTTTTTTTAACCAGGCCAAAGTCCTCCTAAAACCATGGCAACAAGATATGCTCCTCTCGTCTTACCTGCTCAATTGCATGATCTACCTCAAAATTATAATCAGAGAATTAAATCATATGATGTAAAAGAGAACATTTTAGCTCAGTGTCATTTGGATTGGTTTAATGATTTTACTGACCTTGAGGAGGTAGATGATGAAGATTTTGAAGTGAGATTGTTTGCAAAATGTCTCTCAGGTGAGGTTAGAAAATGGTTTAAGGCTCATCCAGCAACAAATATTCCTAATTTTGCAACTTTTGAGACAACCTTTCTTGCAAGATGGGGAGACAAGAATAATCCTCTACAACTGTCGACTCAGTATAATAGCCTAAAAAGATTACCCAGTGAGTCAGTTCATAATTTTTCAACCAAATTCACGAGGGTTTATAATTCAATTCCTGCTGAAGTAAAACCCCCTCGTGGAGCTGCACAACTTCGTTATGTTGATTCCTTTGATAGTGATTTTTCCTTTTGCTGAGGGAAAGGAGATCTACTACATTATATGACATGATGAATGATGTAATTGAAGTAGAAGTGAATTTGATGGCATCATGAAAGATTAAATATAATCCTAAAATTGACATGAAAAAGGTTCTAGGAGAAGCTCAACCCTCAACCTCCCAGTCATTAGATGCAAAATTTGATCTAATGGTAAAAACTATGAAAAGGTTGGTGGAAAAATTGTCCTTATATAACAAGACTTCCATCAGAGATTAAACTGAACTTCAACACATGAATCCTAATTTCAGAAGATTACTAGTTACACAGATCAGACAGAGAGACCAAAGGAATCAAGGTGATAAAAAAATCAAACCCCCCTTCCAAAATAACTATGTTGATGAAAATATTGAATAATCTCTTGAAGATAACATACATTGTTGTGATGATGTTGAAACAAATGTATTCCTAACTAAAGAAGAACATTATAAATTTATGGAAGAAAATGATGAATTTATGCAGGAAAATGATGATATGTTATCAATGGAAATAAAAGAGTATAAGAAGGGGTACCAAAATGCCATCATGCAGTTTCATAAGTAATATGATCTCATAAATAAAAAGGTGCTTGAAAACCATCAGAAAGGGAATCCTACAAAGGAGCCTCAAGCTAATTTACCCTCTTCAAGTCAACCTAAGAAAGATAGTTCTACAAAGGATGCATTGGAGAAAGGAAAACAAAAAGAGGAGCTCCCAAAGAAGTTTCCAGAGACAAAAAGCGATGTGATCATCAAAGAGGTAGAGAAAACTCAGTATTCTTTTAATTTTGAAAGTGAGATGGAAAAAATAAAAATTTATGTACCTTTCATTGAGTTAATAAGAAATGTTGAATATAAAATCCAAATTATCAAAATGTTTAAAATGAAAGAAGCATTTGATACTCTCAATGTGCAAGATGATCACCCTGCAATCTTATTTGGTCCTCGGGTGGAAGAATGTGGTGATGATGGTGATGTGCCTCTATTTTATGTCATCCTTAAAGTTAATGATATGACCTCACACAATGCGATTCTAGATTCGGGAGCATATCATAATTTGATGCCAAAGGTAATCATGGATGAACTAGGTTTGGACATCACTAGACCTTATAAATATTTGTTCTCTTTTTATTCAAGGAAGGTAAAGTGTTTAGGATTAATCAAAGACCTATTTGTGTCTTTATCATGAATCCCATCAAATAATTTGGTCATGGATGTAGTAGTTGTTGACATCCCTCCAAAGTTTGCATGTTGTTGTCAAGGTCATGGGTTGGAAAATTCGAGGGTACTCCCCAGATGGATATGTCCTATGAAACTATACTATTTTTTGGACAAGAAAGAAGACTATATAGGGAAGTATTGTTGAAGTACATGGTGAGTAGCAAGAGAAAACCCAATAATCATCCTATTTATTCTAATGACACTAAGATTGGTTCTTCGATTTTTTATAATGACCTGTTCTTTGAAGAAGAAGATCCAAAGACTCTTGAACTTCCTGTGAAAGATAAGGAAGATCAAAAAGCAGGGAAAATTTTATATCAACAAAATAATGAGGATGAAGAAATGCAGAATATGAATTTTGATGGATCTACTAGTAAAGAGGGTGTTGGAGCAGGTTTTTAGATAATACCTCCTAAATCAGGTTCAAAGATTTGCTCTTACAAATTTTCTTTTGACCATACAAATAATGTGGCTTAGTATGAGGCATTGATGTTGGGGTTGAACACATTGAAATATTTGGGGGAAAAAAGAATAGATGTACATGGATATTCTGATCTTGTGATTACTTAGGTTAAGTGAATCTATCAATATAAAAATCCTAGGATGAAGGAATACATAAATATAGTTCTTGATGTACTTGAAAGTTTCACAGAATATAACCATTCAACGATTCCAAGAGGACACAATTTGATTGTTGATGCATTAGACACTTCAACTTCTGTTTTCAAGATTCCTATCTTTCCTATCAGAAAATATGAGACTGAAGTCAAGCATATACTAGTAGTACCTAATAATATCAAGTATTGGAAGATTTTTGAGGATGACAAACAAGTGGTAATATTTCTCCAAATGACTCATGAGTTTTCCAACACAAATATTGATGAGGAAAATTGTTTTGATCAGGAAGAAGATGCAGACATGTTTCCAAATGAAGGTTGTTTCCTAAATCAGATTGTTGGTAGAGACATTGTTCAACTAAAAAATAATTTCATACCTAAGGGTTTGGTTCCACTGGAAAAGATCTTTGACAATAATGATGTGGCAAGTAACCCCAAAGTCACTCCAAATGATGAAGAAATAGAGGACTGTAACATTGGAACAGAGGAAAAAACTAAAATCATCAAACTGTCCAAGACACTAAACCCATAAATCAAGGAAAGATATATCATCTTAATGAAGGATTTTCCAGATGTTTTTGCTTGGAGATATGAAGATTTCAAGGTTTATGACACAATTATTATTAAACATTTTATTTCAATAAGAGATGATCAAAAACCATTTAAACAGAAATTGAGAAGGATTAATCCTTTACTGCTGCCATTAATTGAGAAAGAGTTAAGAAAATTGTTTGATGCTAAGATTATAGTATCTTTGAGATTCTCTAAATGGTTGGCTAACTTAGTTCCCGTGAGAAAGAAAAGTGGTGAAATAAGGTTGTGTGCATATTTCAAAATACAAATAGGGTTTCCCTCAAAGATAACTATCCTCTTCCCAAGATGGACTATATTTTGGAGAAATTGGTTGGGTCACAAAACATTTCAATGCTAGATGGATTTTATGGATATAACCAAATCATGGTGCATCCTGATGATCAAGAGAATACAACCTTCATAACACCCTGGGGTACATTCAATATGTATCCCAAAATTCCCTTTGGGCTTATGAATGCAGGGGAAACATTCCAAATATCTATGGATATAGCCTTTGCCGATGAAAAAGATAAGTTAATTGTCATTTATTTAGATGATATTACTATTTTTTCAAATTCTGATGATGAGCATTTGAAATAGTTGAAAAGGGTTTTTTAGAAGTGTAGGAGATTTGAAATTTCATTAAATCCAAAAAAATATAATTTTGGAACGCAAGAGGGAAATATACTTGGTCATATCACCTCGAAAGAAGGAATAAAGATAAATCCCAACATGGTAGCTTCCATTCTGAAAGTTGATACTTCCAGGAGAAAAAAAATAGGTACAGTCTTTTCTTGGAAGAGTAAACTTTTTTAGGAGGTTTATCCCCAATCTAACAGAAATCATAAAATACATTACCGACATGTTGATGAAAGGAAGTGAGATAAAGTGGACTCCAGAAGCCAGGAAATCCTTTGAGGATATAAAGGTATCATTCACCAAAGAACTGGTATTAGCCAATCCAGACTATGCAAAGGATTTCATCTTATTCTCTTTTGCATCAGAACACACTATTGCTTGGGTTTTGTTGCAGAAGAATGTAATTTTTTTTGAAAGGCCCATAGCCTATTACAATAGAACTTTAAGAGATTCCCCATTGAAGTATGACATCATGGAGAAGAAATCATATGCACTGGTAAAATCCCTGAAAGAATTTAGAATTTACATTTTTCATTCTCATGTTGTTGCTTTTGTGCCCAGTAATGTTGTGAAAGATATCCTGACCCAGTCGGATGATGAAGGAAGAAGAGGAAAATGGATAATAGGTTTGTTAGAATACGATCTGGAGATAAATCCTACAAAGTTGATCAAAGGCCAAGGGATTTCCAAACTAATGAGACAATCAAATTATGATGTTTTGGGGATACATTTTATTGCAGATCCGTGAGAAAATTCAAAAGAAGAAACAATTCCACAGGTATCCCAAAAGTTTATTGAATCTCCATGGTATATTGACATTATATACGTGTTGAGAAATTTACAAGCTCCTCCTGAACTAAAAAAACAAAATCTAGGTTTCTGAAATTAAAAGAAACCAAATTTTGTTTTCTTGATGGTTGTCTGTATTGGAAGGATCCAGGGGGAATTTTTCTATGTTGCTTATTGGAAGATGAGGTAAAACAAGCTATCAAAGAATTTCATAAGGGTGACTATGGAGGACACCATTATTGGAAAACTACAGTGCATATTATACTAAGATCAAGGTTTTTTTGGCCTAGAATTTTCTCTGATGTATACAAGGTGTCAATCTGTCATGAATGCGATATTTTTTATGGGAAAAGGAAATTGTTTCCCTTGCCTTTAAAACCAATTTCTGTTGAAGCATTGTTTAGGCAATGGGGCCTTGATTTTATAGGAGAGATTCATCCATCATATTCAGCTCAACATAAATGGATATTGACAGCTATAGACTATTTCACTAAATGGATTGAATAAGTACCAACAAGGCAAGCTATTGATGTTGTCATTATCCAATTTTTGGAAAGTAACATTTTGTCTAGGTTTGGTTGCCCAATGAAAATAATAAGTGATAATGAAACAACATTCAAGTCAAAGAGGATGGAAAAGTTTTGCAATGATTACAACATAACCCTTGGTCATTCCACAACCTATTACCCATAGGGTAATGGATTCACTGAGTCATACAACAAGAGTCTGACAAGAATTATAAAAGCAAATGCTACAGGAAAACATAAAGTATTAGCACAAGAAACTCATATATGCACTATGGGATGATAGGATTACTACAAAGAGGCCTATTGCTACATCACCTTTCTAGATAGTTTATGGAACAGATGCAGTTTTCCCTACTTCATTAGGGCTTTCAGTGATGAAATTGCTACAAGAAAAAGAAGTTGAACTGAATGATATTCAAAGAAGGATTAATCAACTGATTCATGTACATCAAATGAGAGAAGAAGTATACAAAAACACACAATTGCATCGGGATAAAATGAAAAAGGTGTTTGATAAGCAAAAAAAGGTTGATAATTTGAAGGTAGATGATCTACTGCTGAAATGGGATGCAAGAAATGAAGATAAAGGGAAGCATGCAAAGTTCTATCACCTCACCATTTAAAATTGTAGCTTATCATGGAAACAATGCTTATTTTCTACAAGAAACCATTGGAGATGTCATTAGTGGAGGGCCTGTGAATGGAAGGTTTCTCAAACACTGCTTTACTTAAAGCATTTTGATATTTCATCTCATTGTAAATAACCATTTTATTTTTAGATAGAGAATTTGAGGTCATCATTCAACAAACATTGAAGCCCGATCGAGGTGAATTCCCTAAGGTTTTGTTGAATTTTTCTAGTGTATGCCAAGTTTGTAAAAATGTTTGTGAGTTCGTTTTTTCCTTTTTAGAGTCTTTTTGAGTTAAGTTCCAAAGTAAATAAATCCCAATGGTTAGGCACATGTTATGTTGTTCTTTTCTGCCTCACAGGGAGGACAACATCCCCATTGGAACCAAATTTTAGTGTAATTATTTTGAAGGTAGGGTTATATGTTTGCTAAGAGTTTGCAAAGTCATGCTTTGGTCTTGGGAAGACCAATGCATTACTAATTGAGTCATTGAGTGTATATGTTTTCAAAGAGTTTTTTCCCATGAAATGTTTCAAGGTCTATGGGTCTTTGGTCTAAAATTATTGCTATAAACTCTAAAGTGGTATGTAAAAAAGATTCAAGTCATAAAGTATAGGTGGAAGGTTTTTGAAAGGGATGTCATGGAACATAATGAAACATTATGAGAGGTAGAGAATCATCAAAGTTCATCATGTCATATGAGATATATTTCAAAGTGGTTTTCATACTTGGCTTGCAAAAATGTGCACACACTGTGCAAATTCACTACGTAAATTACTTGGTGCTACCCAAACAATCATGTCATCCTAAATGGTCCAAGAACATTTCAAATCTAATTTGCTTGGCATATGCATGCCTTTCCCCTCCCATTTTTCATTGAAAAAGAACCTCTGCCATCGATCAGAGTCCTTTCCTTCAACAAATTAAAAATACCCTACTTGCTATGAAAATTCTGTCCAACCCGCTACGCAAATTTCACACAGTAATTGCACGCTACACATCCCCTGTTTCTTAAAATTCCATTGTGTAAAGAATGAAGGGTTTTGTTTTGTGTCTAACAAGTATCATGCACCTATATACATGCAATCTAAATATTGTTTTATCATATTGATGAGTCCTTTGATGCAATTGAATAAACCCTAATCTTGTTTTCTGCTATGTAAAGTTCCTTGTCAGATCTTTAGCCATTGAAACACCTTGTCCTTACTAGTCTTAGTATTTTATCTTACATCTGCAGCATGGAAACTCAAGAGAAAAATAAATACAATAAAGGAGGAAGTGTGTTGAGATGTGAGCCATAGAGATTGAAATTGGTAAATTCTGATCCAACATTTATGGTTTCCTTTAAGAAAGTTGAGTGCATGAGGTTTTGCGAAAAGATTCAAGGTTTCAATGTGTAGTTAACAAAGGAATTTTCCCTCAAATTCAATGGTTTCCAGACAAATATTGTTGATATTTTCTTCCAGGTATCATAGGATACAGTAGTTGTTGCAACTGATATTCCTGTTCAAGGGGAGAAATGGTTTAAAGGTATGCCTCTTGATCCAATTTTCTACACTGATTTCTTGAACCCAAGTACAAAAGAAGAAATTTGGTACTACTGTTCCAAGAGAATGCATATTGGAGCACTATGAAAAGTTGTTAAGAGTGGTTCAATGATATTTCCCTTGTGAGGGAAGGTTTCACAGAGTATACCAGTATCATATAAGGATTTTAATGCATTTCACAATAAATAATCTTTTAAATTTACCTTTTTACTTAAACATAAGCTTAGGTAAAAGGTCAGATAGAGTACATGCTATGGATGATCAGCTTAAGACCAATTTGTTTCATTTCTTTTTGGTAAAGTTACTAGTGGTTGAAGAACTCAAGAAATTAAACAGAGACTGGGACTCTTTCTTATCTTTAGAAAACATTCCTTTAGAACCCAAAGGAGATACACCCTCATCTGCTAAGAAAGTAGCTTCTAAAGATTCAAGTGGGATAGAGAAAAGGTATGCAGAACATGGCATAGGGAAAGGAAAAGAAATTGAAGATTATTCACCAAGACAACAGGATAAGAAAAAGGGTAGAAAGCTACACTTTGCTAATGAAATGGATGAAACACCAAAATTGAGTAGTCCAATCACAAGGTCAGCTGCCAAAAGAATACATGTACATACCCTACATACACAATTTGTTGAACACACAGTTCAAGAGGTGGATAAATATTAGATGCAGTTAGGAGAGAAAGAAAAAATAATCATAGAGTTACAAGATCAGCTTAAAGAAGCTCAACATGTCATAGTTCAGTCCTATCATGAAAATAGGGATATGAAGAGGAAATTGGTTGAAAGGGTTTCAAACATTAAAACACCACATGATGAAATAGGTTCAAAGAAGGAATCAGTTTCAAAGGTTCCAGAAGGTTCTGAAGGGAAAGAAATCAGGAAAAGTCCTAAAATAGTGGATTTTACTAAAACTACATCCCCTTTAACAAGATCCTCAGCCAGAAAGATAAGTTCATAATACAAGCTTGGAGAGGAAACACATGCATAGGGCCAACCTGTATCAATTGAAAATATTCACACTTCACTTGGAGAGGGTGAGAAAACTATCAAGTGGCTCAATAAGCAATTAAGGTGTTGCACGAAATTGCAAGTAGTTAGTGGTCCCCGGTGTATCGTGAAAAGGGACTAATCGCCTCTTGTGGATTCTTGAAATTTGGCGGTGGTGAGTTTATCAATCACATGCAGGTTTTGGTCTAACGACAGCCATACTACCAACAAATGGTATCAGAGATAGAGGTCACAAGTTCGATACACACTCGGCTTGCACTGAGGGGGAGATTGTTGCACAAAATTTCAAGTAATCAACGCTCCCCGGTGTATCGTGAAAAGGGACTAATTGCCTCTTGTGGATCCTTGAAATCCAACGATGGTGAGTTTACCAATCACCTGTGGGTTTTGGTATAATGACAGTCGTACTACCAACATAAGGGAGGCACAAGATATAATTATTCATCTCAGGGTAGAGAACAAAATATAAAAAATAAAGTTTAAAAGACATTTTCAAGAATGTGGACCAACCATCAACAATGCCTATGCATCTCTCTCAAATGCCCAATGAAAGTTGAGAAGAAATGCACTTTTGTTTAGGCATGTGATAAATATGAAAAGACAAAATATGTCATTCATAAAAGAAAATAGGTCTTTGAAACTAAGGATAAATGTTGATGATGAAGCTAGGGGAAAGTTAGACCTACTTGCAGAGGTGGATGAGATATAGATTTCATGTTTTCACAGTTTTGATTTTTGATAAACCAAGGGTTAATCTATTTTGAGTTTTGTCTTGAAAACCAACATTGTATAGAACTTGCGTAGATATCTCATGCTACACAAGTGATGTAAGTACACAAAGGGTTAAAATACAATGGGTAATGTTTGATGGATGATACAACAGTCATGTTCAGCCTCCAACAATGTTGCAACCACCACCTAAGTGGAGTCTATTGAAGAGGTCAAGTACGTTGTGTAAACTCGCTATGCAACCGTTGTAGGTTGCAGTTACACAATGAACTACAGTAGATCCTTACAAAAATGTGCCAGGGAGCCTGGTCAACGTTCAAATCAACATCAGATTAATCTCTAGCTATACCATATGACTCACATAAACTTCAAGGTCGAAAATATATTGGAGAATCTTTATTGTCAAGAATATTGTTATGCATTAAATATGGTCAAAGCGAACTTATATCTTTTAGCAAGTAGTTTAGAGTTTATTCTTTCTTTGATGTAATTAGATCCAAAATTAAAGGATAGTAGCAAATTTCAAATTCTCTAGCCTAGGGATGTATTTTTCTTATATATTTGATCATTTTGAATGTAAAAAGGGTTGGCAAAAGCACAAAGGAGATTTGTATTGAACATTGTGTAAATTTTTTAAAGCTAAATGAGATATTAGTGCAGAAGTACAATACTATTCATACCAAATATTCTTGTGGTGGTGATCTTAAGTGTGTGTCCTCTTTCATGTATGTATTTCTTGTTTTATTTCTCTTTTCATCTGCAATTCTTATATGCTTAAATTGGAAAAAAATGGTCTGAAATTAATCTGATAATGATGCTTTAGATTCAAGCAATTTAAGCACTGTCATTTCTTCTTAAATCAATCAAAATTCATCTTAACTAGTGCTCTGAATGTTATTTGTTTTTCTCCTTCTTCCATCCTATAACAATAATTTTAAAAACTAAAAGATTGTCACCTATCTAGCCTCTACTTCCTTGATAGTTCTACCTACTAATCATTGATTCTATTTTCTTCAAAGTTGACTCCATTTCCCAACAATTTCCTTTCCTTATTGCCAACAAAATTTATAAAATATAATCATCTAATCAAAGACCTAGCCATTGATCCTTAAGAGAAGACTTATCTTCTAGAGAACAAGTGACAAGACAGATCCCTCTCTGAACTGAAAAGGCTAGTTTCAGTTCTAAAGTGGTTTTGTGGTTACCTTTGTGATTTTCTTCCTCATCCAAGAAATTTACATAGTGATAACATGTTCCAAACAACCACAATAACTATGAGTTGAGGAGGTTGTGCACCTTGTAGGGAAACATGACCTTGATTGGTCATTACTTCCTTCATTCTCTTGTATTCTTCAATTTTGGGTAGTGATGAGTATAGTGACCATACTCACCACATAATGCACACAAGAAGTTTTTTCACACTTGATTGGTCTTCCCTTATTTATGTTGGTTATTATTTTTACCAATATTTTTTCTATGGTTACCAGTTTTGGTGTTTCCCCCAACATTATTTTTCTAGTTCGAGGGATTTCCCCCTTCCCTTGGTTTCCTTTATGCTTGTTCTTTTCCTTATTTTTTGTGTTTTTTGTGGGATTAGCCAAGTTACACTATTCAAATGATGGAAGCTGTTGAGTTGGTGAGGATTGAACAAAGTTGATACCATCCTATTGTTGGGCCTTTGGTGGCATATTTCTGGGTTGTGGGGGACTAGGGAATGGGTTTCATGGGTTATTTTGTGGAGGATTCCCATATGAATTATATGAAGTGGATGTGCCCCCATAAAAGTGTTGACCATTGTAGGGGGGTGTTGCATGTGTGGAGGACCTTGCATACATTGAGTGGGAATGGTTCATCCTCATTGTGATGTGTTTTGACCTCCCTGAGGTTGAGGAGGGTCGTTCATATTAGCATACACATATGATGTGCTTTATCCATGTTATGGGGCTCCACCATAATGGTTACCAAAGAGGTTGTTTCTATATGAGAAGGGTGGTCCACCACAATGATTATCATAATCATTGGCACTAAATGAGGAGTGGGGTACATAAGATTGGCTGGAATAGGTTATCTACCCAATCAACCCATCTACAGAATGTGAGGTACCAAGTTTCTCTCACTCAAATGGTTGAGGAAAATGGGCATTTGGGGTGACCATACAAAGATATCCAAGATGGGCATAGATCAGATCAAAGTGTTGGGATTTGATTATAGCTTCATCCTCAGTCTGGGGCATGCTGGTGGAAACATATTTTGGAATTAGACAAAAAAGGGATTTCAAGAACCAATCCAGGAGGAATTTTTTCTTGACATCAGTTTTTCATAAACTATGTCTACGTCGCCATTCATGAATTTGATCCACTATATGCATGGTAATGGTTTGCTGAAGATCAATAAGGATTTACAAACTAGTGTCATGATGAACTATTAATTCGAAAAAGGTCAAGAATGCATTTTCTAATGATGAAAAATTCACATGTGAACCAACTGTTTCATTAATGTACCATTTTGCATAAGGTCCAGTCAAATTTATTTCAAATACTATTAACTAGGTTGAATTGTTAGTGATGTTATTGGAGGATCATCAAATATGAAAGTTCATAATGTGATTCGTCGGGTCCTCACTTGGTTTTCCCTGAAATTTGGGAATGTTCGAGGGAAGCTTTGTTGGCATTCGTGCCCAATATAGATTGTGAAAAATGGGATCATTGGTTAGATTAATCAAATTAGGGAGATTGAATGAAGCCATGTATGGAATATTAGGTGCATGTGGTGGTGGTGGCGTTGGAAGCGGTGGGGGTGGTGGAGGTAAAATTTCCATTGGAATAAATTGTTGAGAGCTAGTTCCTATTGGGAAAGATCTTCCAAAGGGGTTGCTAGTGTTAGAAAAATAGGACCGCGGAGAAATAAAATAAAACAAATACAGAAACAAAACACAGAAGACACACAATACAAGAGAGACACAGATTTACGTGGTTCACCCAGTGTGGGCTACGTCCACCAGAGAAATTGCCAGGTCCTTCCTTTATTATTATCCAGCAAA
>SNQJ01S0031482.1:85701-96783 GCA_010110895.2 Picea sitchensis | reverse complement strand
ATTGATGTACATGGGTGATGTACATGGGTGTTGTGCATGGTTGGCACACAATATGGCATAGAATGTACTTGGTTGATTTTTTGTTCATGATTCTCTATTTCATTGTTGACATATATTTTTCTTCATGATGTATGGGATGGCATGCATTTTGATGCATGGACGGGTGCAAGGATCGTCATAGAAAGAGCGGTTGATCTATGTTTTTGTTGAGAAGTAGAATTTTTTGCAGAAGCATATTGTAGTGATAGCATATTATTCATATTCCAGAGAAGATAGGGGGAGACATACCCATAGGGGGAGTCATTATTCTTCCCATGATTACAGGAGGAGATATTTTATTAGATGCAAAGATGAATACTTGGAAAAGGAGCTTTATACTTGGAGAAAAATCACAGAGGCATAGTTCTAGGGGGAGTGATGGTCACAGGGGGAGCATTAGCGATATGTGTTTCAGCATTACATCAAATTGATATCCCTTGTTCAAAATGGGAGAGATTATTTAGAGGAAGATCAAGGAATCTAGGCAGGGGGAGCAGCCCCAAGGAGATTTCAGGAAGGGGGAGCAACCCCAAGGAGAGAACTACCCTTTTCCATTGACGTCAAAGGGGGAGAGATAGTCACATTGATGTGATTGAGATGACTATTGATGTAGAGCAATGCCTTGTCTACATCTTTCCATCAATGATTGGTGTTGACATCAATGTTGGTATTGCCATCAATGACAAAGGGGGAGATTGTTGGATCATGTTGTCATTGATGCCAAAGGATTGATTGATTGATGTCAAAGGAATAATGTCTTGTATGCCAAAGGATTGATGTCAAAGGAACAATGTCTTGTCATAGCATACTGATGTAATATGTATTTTCCTTGATGTGAATGGATTGATGTCAAGTGTAATCATAGTCATATGATGTCATGCATAGGTGAATATGGATCAATGAGTTGTCATTGATATATGATGCATAGATGAAGATGGATCGATGTGGTTTCATTGGTATATGATGCATAGTTGGATTGATGTAAAGATGACTCATTATTGTCTTGATAAGGAGTACAAATGGATGAACTCCAAAGTGGTTCCCTTATGGTGAAATCCCTCACAGGAAGACGCTTTTCCGTTAAGTGTCTTATCATGGTTTATAGGAAGTACAAATGGATGAACTCTAAAGTCGTCCCCTTATGGTGAAAGCACTCACGGGAAGATGCTTTGCGATTGAATTATCCTAGAAGTATGGTTAGAGAATCCATGCTTAATTATGGAATAATGAGATGAATATTAATGAATTTCTCAGTGAAACTATCCTAGATGGATAGTGCTTTTCATTCCATTTCCGGTGGTATGTGGAACATCACATAACTCCTCACAGTTTGAGAGTTATGGCCTTACGAAGTTGGAGGACCATCATATGTTGTCTTGAAGCCCCAAAAGGTCAAAGAAGTCAAAGTGATTGCAAAGAAGAAATTATTTAAAAGTGAAGTGACAAAGTCAAAGAGGATTATTTAAATAACAAAGTGATGTGACAAAGTCAAAGAGGATTATTTAAATAATAAAGTGAAGTGACAAAGTCAAGGAGGATTATTTAAATAATAATGTAAATGGAGAACTTTCTAATTATGGAAAATGGTTATAAGAAGGTTAACCCTAAAATGAGGAAAATGGGTTAAGTGGTCAAGTGGCTATTGGATATATGGACAAGTGGAAAATTGGACAAAGTTGGACATAAGTGACTATGTGGACAAAGTGGCCTAAAAGATGCTTCTAAGGAAGATACTTGGAGAGTATAAATAAGAGGCAAGGGGTGTCTTGTAAAAACATCTCTTGAGCATATATTGAAGATCTATTCTGAGCGAGAGATTGACTAGAGGATCTCATGGATGCATCAAAGTTTTTGTAAGTCTAATATCTTGATGGCGAAAGTTTAAGAATTTCAGAAACCCTAGTTTCTGAAGGAGTACGTGAGCAATATTGGGCCAGAGAGCATACATATGCAGGTTGAAGTGAGACATAGCACGTACACATGTGGGATGAAGGAGGACAAAGTGCATACAGTTGGTGGAAGTCATGAAGACTTGAGAGTGAGTTGATGTCAGGTTCTTGAAGGTTGAAGCAAGTTCCAGATCTGCATTCTATGGGCTCAGATCTACCATAGAAACTCTGGTATGGTTACATAGTTTTCTTGAAGGATACTCTTGCTAATTTTATGGTGAATGCTTAAGGAATTCTTGGTATGGCTATTGTGATATGGTTATGTTGGTTGATGGATAGAGTGAGAAGCACTCTTATGGTTCAATACTGATATTATTGCCATAGTATACTTGTTGTTTATACATGATTAAGTAGCATTCATATTGTATGGTTGAGGAGCGTGAGTAAGTTGTTGGAGAGCATAAATGTGTTGTGATTGGTTATGGTTCGGATTAGGTAGTGAAAGATATAAGTGGATGTGACTGAAAGCTTCGAAGGATCTGATTTTTTCATGGAGAGAAAACCCTAATTGCTCAGAAGGAAACGTAGGCTGTAGTACAGACAGACCATGTACATACACGAGTTGTACTACTAGTAGGGCGTGTACATACGCGTGTTGCACTATTGACAAGTCACGTACCTGTTGATAGATTGGTATCTGTTGAGGATTGATTCCTCTTCTCAGTTGGTGTTGAGTTGTGTAAGATGAGTCTTGCCTTGTAGAGTTGGTGCTCTTGTGGAGTTGTAACTCTATTCAGTTCTTGATGATAACCCAAGGATTGTATTCTGTAATAAAAAGAATTTTTTTACATACATCTTGTGTTCTTTGTGTTCCTTGTGGTGATGAATTATTGATGATATATGTTGTTGGTATATGTTGTTGATGTATGTTCACATTTAACTGGTTATAAATGACAACAATAAGTAATGAGTAAATGGCAATTGCTAACTAAGGTGTTATATGAAGGGAAGTTTGAAAAAGAGCCCAACACTGATTCACCCCCCTCTCAGTGTGGTTGGTGTGTCCAACAAGACCTTCTTTTCAAGCTTCACACTACTTAGATCTATAGTGAGATTCATCCAGCTTTCAATCTCTCCACTTCCCTTAATCTTGTGCAGTTCTGAATCTATTTCACGTACATACATCTTCATACTTAATTCTGGGTAAACACACATAATTCTTTCAGAAAATCCACAACACACAATCATTTTTGCACTCAATGATTCCTCAACACACTAGGATATTATATACTCCCTCTATATTTTCGATTCACAAACTATTTCCATCAAAATCCTCATGCAAACAACTCTTTTTTTCTCATAGCGAAGTAATCCATTTCCAAATATAGTCTTGATCCTATAGCGGGATTTTAAGGTTCAATGTTGCAACCTTTCTCTGATACCACTCTGTAACATCCTTGGCCTCCAACACCCTAGGTTAGGCATGCGACCTGCCACCAAAATGACCTCCAAGATGCTTTGAAAACAATTTGTAACATACCCAACCACCAACCGGCTAGGTCGTGCTACTTAAAAGTCTCACTTCAAGAATTGATTCAAATTCTGATAGAATTTAATTAATAAATAAGTATGAAAGACACAGATGGAATAATTAATATTTGTGCTACAACATAAAAGACATGTACAATATGTTATGCACAACAATAACCAGCAAGAATGCATATTCTAAATTTGAATATCATAGATAATAATTAATACATAGTGGAAATAAATATACAACAAAGAGAACCATGACAAAGAGTACCTATGTTAAACAAAACCAATCACCAAATGGCTGCAAACCAATGAATTTCCACCCAACCTTAGACACTGGTGTTCCAAGTATCAACAAAAGGTTACCCCCAAGTCGGGGCTATGAATCCACAAGGATGGGTTCCAGAGAAACACTCAACTTACCAAACTAGTTAGCACTCAATATATCAGAGTTTTCTCAACACATGGAAATCCAAGGTACACCAAATATCTTCTTTCCATCCTGCACCACCCAAAGACAATGAACCTCCTTCATTTCCATGCATTCCCTCAGGTTGTTCACTTCTTCCCAGGGCTCCAATGCATATGGTCAAGAATCTCCATGCTGAGACTCTCAGTATTCACAACTATGATCAAGTATTAGCACATGTGAATTCATATCAAGCATGCAAGCACCATTTCATGGTTGGAATACAACACCAATTATTATAGCCAACTTAACAATGGATTTTTTCTTCAACAACTCATGCCCATGTCCCAACCAAGAACAAGAATGAATGAGGAAAATGAATGAAAGGTAATGATCAACAATGAATGACGAAGAACCCTTGCAGAAGAACCCCCAAATAGCCCACAAGAGGTGTTTATATAATTACATGCAATCAAGAACCACATGGCATTTTCCCCAAGAATCTCATGTAACTACTTGTTTCTCTCTAAAATTCCAATATGGGTAAATAAAATATAATATAAGGACTTATCCTCTTTATCCCCCTCTCTCGTGGAATCATATCCCCCTACAACTATGTCCTTGTTCATCTTGCATCCAATGATGTATTTTTATTATTTGCAATTTTCAAAGTATTACATTTCCTGGGCACTCCAGCCCCTTTTAATTGTGCAGGCACTCTGACCTTTTATCAAATAAAAAAATACATTATTAATATGGGGACTCAAAACCAGGGTCGACTTGGCTCCTTGGGAGGGAGCTCTTCCTCTCTACTTGGTTGTTGCCTCAAAATTCCCCAATATACGATTATGAAAGATGTGTTCTTTCCAAGCTCCAACTTTCCTATTCTCAAATGGCTTCCTCCCTTGGCTTATATAGACACGTGACCCTTCCAAATGACGTGCCCCTTCACCATGGAATCGAGGTGACCTTTCTTCATTTTGTCCACTTAATGATTCAGGACGAATTTCCAAAGGGCACACAATGTCCCCAAGGAAGCTCAAGTCACCCACCAGGGTCGACATGGCTCCTTGGGAGGGAGCTCGCCCACTCTACTTGGTCACTACCTTAGAACTCCCTAAGATGTGTTGTTTACAAGCTCCAACTTTCCTATTCCCAAATGGCATCCTCCCCTGTCTTATATAGGCACACGACCCTTCCAACTGACGTGCCCCTTCACCACGGCACCGACGTGACCTTTTATCATTTTTTTTCACTTAACGATTCGACCCGACTTTCCAATGGGAGACGATACATCCGTGTCACCAACAATGTTTCCTACCCTACGACATCAATCCCTTCAAAGATGAGGTACTTTGTGATGTTTCCCCACTCAAAGTTTGTGATGTTCTTTTAGGACAACCATATATGTGGAAATGTCTCATTGTTTATGAGTCTCAACCCCGTAGTGTCATTGCTACTCTAGGAGGTAAACTATACAGAGTACACGAGGTACTTCCAACTACATCCATTTCATTGATCTTGGAAAAAAATGTCGCAAGGTAATCTCTTAGACCACAAAGTTTTCCCTCTTCAGGATTTGATCAGAAGGTAAGTAGAAGGTCACTGCGACCACCATAGCCTCGACCCAATACCTTTCTACACAATAAAAGTAGGTTGAAAATATTGTAGAGGAGCACAAAGATACTTTTTCACCTATAGAGGTGCCTCTGCACTTCCAAGTATATTGCATGCACTTGTCACATTCATAATTAGCATATCCACTTACTATTATAATAAGCATATCATGTACACATGTCTCATATTTGATTTAACCATACATGGTGTGCTTAGTTTTTATCATACATGGTGTGCTTAGCTTTTATCATGCACTCTCCTTTGATGCATATTTATTTTGTGCAAGTTTACCATACACACAAAATGTACCCCTTCCAATATTTGCATTTTCTATCTTCTTATGCATTTATTTATTTGTTCCACACCATTTTCTCATGCATATTTGTGTTACACTCAAATTCATTACAATCACATGTATCATCATTCTTGTATTTTACTGTTTTATGTTTTATTGTACTTATGGACTTAATCACTTTGGGAAAGCTCATGCATTTTCATTTCAATCATACATTGTACCATGCTTTTGATTGTATTGAGTGGTTGATCATGCTCATGGACTTAATAGGGTGCTCATGCATGAATGGTTAAAAAACATTTGAATGCCTTATTATATTAATATGTCAAATATTAAAGACTAGTTATATTATGTTTAAATTAAAATGGTCTAATGCATGCATGCATATCAAAACAAAATAATAGTGCCTCATTCATTTCATAGCTAGTAAATTTTAATTTTTAACCAAATTCAGAAAAGTATAATATTATAAATATGAGTATTTCTATCAAAACTAAGCACAACTTCTAGGAATGTTGCAAGTATCATCTTAAACATGTTGTTAGGGATATAATATGTAATGTATCTATGAATAAGATATGTTGTTTCCTTGCAAGCCATTGCTTTTTTAAAAGTTATTAAAACCTTTATGTCAGAGTATAATCAAACTTTTCTATATTAGTCCTTCACAATGCACACATAAATGTGTAGTCAAATAATTTTGAAAAGTGAACACCTTTCTAGACTGACATTACATTGGTACGTATAGGAGTAGAATATTAGTTTAATCCATACTCTAGGGACAATAGTATGACTTGTGACTTTTGGGATACCAACCAACAAAAATAGTATAGAGAATGAGAACTTCTATGATAAACCCTGAAATCAAGCATTCCTCCATTCCTTCTTCGAAAAATATATGTGGGATATCGTGCAAAAAAACCTTATAAAATCAAAACCTCCATTTCCCAATGGGTACGGTCACTGGTGCCTTGTCGAACACCCTCGTTTAGTCTTTTGGTTAAAACAGTCCACGTCCATGTGCGGGCTCTAGTGGTTAGGTCAACCTTCAAAACTAAACATATCGATCCACTACAACGAGCTCGCATATGCATACATGCATTTCAAAGCGAGAGACTAGCACCAATCTTAACGAGAGTGGCACTAAAACAAAGGACCATTCCATCTTACAAATGAAGGTGATATAACAATATGTGTCTTTGAGTGTTTTGTGTTTTGTGAGGGTTTGGTTGAACTGTAGTCGTTTTGTACTGTAAGGCATTCAGCTAAGTAATATGGGGTGGTTTGGCTCAGGTTTGAATTTCTCCCTTTATTAAGAGTTGTCCAGGTTCGAATTTCTCCCTTAATTAAGAGTTGTCCAGGTTCGAATTTCTCCCTTAATTAAGAGTTGTACTTGTGAAGTTTGCAATTTCTCAAATAATTATAGTGGTAGTAGAGAAACTCGATCTTAAATAGTGTCTAATTTTTTTTACCAAATTACCAATTCTATTAATATAAAAAAAACATATAAACCTTTAAATATAACTAGTGAATACATTTGCTAATTTTTTTTTGTTCAACACATGTTAGAGCATTTTGTGTGCACCAATCAAACATATCAAATGCAATTAAAATGGTCCAAAGGGTCTTTTCTATAATGGTCCATAGTTTTTTTTTTTAATACTTTATTTTATATTTACTTTTGTTCCTTAATAAAGCTAAAGGTGTACATCACTTTGCTTTTTTAATGAAGGAAATAAAGAGTTGACTTCTTCATTTTTCTAAGAAGTTAATTCCATATAGATGGAAGGTTAATTAGAATGAAAGGTTTCAAAATTAGAACACAACATCTTAGTTAATAAACTTTTCAAAACTTAGATCGAAATATCAGTAGTCCCATTGTCACAAAGTTCTCATCCTAAATTATTGAAGACCTTCTCTATTTAAATATTCATCCTTGACAAATTTTCAAAGGCTTACTAAAGATATTTACCCTTGATGCCTTCGAGAAATTGCTTCGATTACTTTTATTTATTTTAATTTCATTAATAAGTTATTTTAATTATTTATATCACAATTCAACTCTCGAATCTTACTGGTATAAAAGAAGGATAAACATTTTATGATTTTGATTTTTTCTAGTTTATTATCATTAGAATCCACTTAAACCATCTTTGGTGAAATTGTAATTTTAGAATGATGAAATTATTTTTTTAATTAAAAAAAGGATTTAGCACTTTTGAATACCCCTATTACAATTACAATTGGACAATGCAATGTTAGCATTTGATATGTGCAATTGCACCATTAAAAACTATTCTTGTCTGGGTTCAAACTAAAAATGATTGTAAATCCCTTCCCATTGTAATGAGTAACTGAAAAAATGATCAATTCATAAAATGTTTAGACTACAACTTGCTACTAGCTTCCAACCTCTAACATTATACATGTGCATATCTTTCTAGAAACATTAATACTTGAATTAATCTTATGTCTTACAAAACAAAACTAAATATGAGTAATACACATATGCATAGACTTATTTTTCTTCTTAAGATGGAAAAAACTATTAGAACTCAGTTCTTAATTGACAATGAGGACAATTGTCACTAGCTACAATCTATGAATGTAGGCTAACTCATCATTTTTATTCAAGGAAAACCATGCCACCTAAAATAACCTATTGGTGGTCCATATGAGGGTAGACTTTCACTCTTGTGAGATGCTTGTGGGTCTTGGGTGGTTAACCTATTTCCTTATATCCAAGGAAGACAAGCTCTTGGCCAATCAAAAGTAATTTTAGATCTTACTCTAGGACCAAAAGATGGTTTCAACCTAGATAATATCTACAAGAAATCCAATGTCCCTTATGCCATCTCTATGGCTATGTCTAGTGGGGTCGTGTGTTTTCTAGTAACATCTAACCTTAGTCTCGTATGTGAGACCAAATACTCCCTTTGCTTGTAGTTTAATCTCTTACCTAGGCTATGCATATACACATATGCATAGCCTATATATGTATTGTAATAACATCAGTTTGATCCCCATGTTGTAATTGTATATGTACATATGTTATATAGGCTCGTGAGCGAGTAAGGTTTTGGACCGAAATGCTTGCAATATTTTGGGTCAGAGATCCTGTGATGATCAAAGGTCAGAGAGATTGTATTATAATATATACATGCAACTGGTTAATAAAATACATCACAACTACAAACCAAGTCATAGAAAAGGGTATGGGGGCCTAGGATTCCATGAGAGAGAAAGGTGAGGGGGATAAGAAGACTAAAAAGGGGCTAATTCCAAAAATAACATAATATTCAAAGACAAAGCCATGTGAGTATATTATCTAAGTTATAAAGTTTGGAAAAGGGTTCCTAAGTGGGTTTCTTTTGAGTGCCACATGGAAAGTTAAGACCATGGATGCTTAATCCTTGTCTTCTATGGAAATCGTACCAATTCTACAACCATTTTCTTTTCCATTGTTATCAACGCCTATGGAGTTCATGCTGGAGAGTGATATGGGAGAGCTCTATAACCATGTTTCTATGTGAATCCATTGAATTGTAGGTGAATTATGTTGGGGATTTAGTGCATAATTTTCATGGGCCCACCTTGAGGAAGGATGGAGCCCTAGAGTGAGAATTGTTTGGGTGGTCGCCCAAGTTGTGAATCCTGGAGGGTGCTTGGAGAATCCTAACTGCAACTAGATTTCTTAGAGCCACAAACCTTCGAGACTTCTTGGGAAGCTTGTGTTGGAGCCCTGGGAGGGAAGTGGAATAGTTATAGGGACTATGGTGCAGAGAAGGGGGTATACTTCCTTGGGTTGTGTAGGTTGATGGGGAATTGTAACAACCCTAGTTAAATAGTTGCATAGGGTTTATCAAGTATAGTTAATTAAATAATTAATTGTCCTAGTGCATATTAATTAAATAATGATTATTTATTAATAATATTAATTAATTACTTATTTATTTATTAATTGTTTAATATATGTTGATTAATTAATTAATTGACTAATTAACACATTTAAGGTTTGGGTAAAGAATCAAAGGCTTAATAACTTTAATTTATTTATTAGAAAACTTTACGTATGATAGGGGATAGGGTATTGAATGGAGGGATAAGGTGGGTGGCATTAAATGAAGGAGGAGACGGTGAATGGGGAAGGATATGAGGGGGGCAGAGGCTTTCGGGAGAAGATTATTATGAAATTTTGGGAGAGGAAGCATCATTTGGAGAGAAGGGCTATATTTGGTTGTCTATGATATTGTTCTGGTTTGGGATTTTGGGTGGACCGTTACAGGGGTGCACCAGGTTGCTGGGTGTTTTGGGCTCGGGGGCCAAGAATCCTCACAAAATCTTGGAGCTAGGGAGCTGGACAGGCTCTGTTCCTAGCTGGCAGGGAGGAAGATTCAGTTTTGGGTAGGGTTTTGGGCAGAGAAGCAAAGAGGACAACTAGAGAATTGGAGAATTAGCATCAAACAGAGGTATGGATTTCATGAATTTGTTGTGTTATGTGGTTGTTAATTAAATTTACTTTCATGATGTTAATAAATTTAATTTATGTCGAATAATAAATGATTATACGTTGATGATTGAATTGTACAGGATATAATTTCATCATTCTTTAATTTTAGCTTGTATTTTTATAAGGCTCTGTGGGGACAGAGACCTTACACATGGTATTAGAGCTTCAGTTTGAAGCACTGGAGCCTTAAGGGCCTACCTACAACTAAATTTTATTTCTTTAGAACCAACCCATGTTCACCTGCGAACCTGTAAAAAAAAATACCTATAAGAAACCTCATAAAAGATAGATGAGCTTTTCAAAAAAAAAAAATGTTGTTTTTTTTAATATACAAATCTACTTAATTTTTTTTATTTACGTACTTTTCTAAAACAAAATTAGTATTATACAGTATGTTAAAAAAAATATTTATATTAAAAAAAAAAAGAGAGAGCCGTAGGATATGGTGGTCAATGGGAATGGAACCTAGACCTTCCAAATAAAGAAAAGAGAAAACAAAGAAAAAAAAAACAAACAATCCAAACCCTAACCTAAGGAAGGCGTGAAGGCCTAAGCTCCCAACTCTTTCCCACTACATCTCGTCCAAAGAATTATCTGTGGGTTATAACTGTGATATACCCTTGTCTAAAGTTTCATAAAAACACATCGTATTACTTCACTAAATCTTTGCTTTAGATCCCATTTTAGGTTTTCTGGGCTTTAAATTGAAAACTAAACCCAGGAATGGCATTTAACATGGAGTTATAAAGTATTAAAAAAAAAAATACAAATATAAAATAATAGAGAAATA
>SNQJ01S0031482.1:38463-55524 GCA_010110895.2 Picea sitchensis | reverse complement strand
TTGCTGGGTTTTCTTCCCCTAGAGGGTTTCCTAGGATAAATGTTGTGTCTCTTGTGAATGTGTATTTCTCAGTGATCTTGTTCTTATGTTGCTCTTATCTATTGAAATGAAAAGAACTATAATAATGGCATAAAACATTAACATGGTATTAGAGCCAACCTGAAGGAAGCATATTTTGCAAGAGAAAAATGTCATTGTTGCAGTACCTGCAAATTAGAGTTTTTCAAAAGTGAATCTTTTCAGCTCCAAAACCACCTAGAAAGTTGTGCCCTCCACCAAGGATCATTTTGGCACTTAGAGCACACCTTTTCAGTGGTTGGATCTCCCAGAAAGTGAAACCCTAGTTTCACAAAAGTACCAGAAGTACCAGAAAACCAGTACCAGAAGTACCAGAAGTACTAGAAGCACCAATCCAAAAATCCACAGATCATATTTGAAGGGGGGAAAAAATTGGATTTTCTCAGATCCAAGTACACCAAGCCACTTGCCTTAGCCAAGCGCACCTCCTGGTAAGGTCAAAACTTGATTTTAAGCATTTTCATTTTTGGTTATTTTTCATAGCCTCAAGTACATGATGTTTGCAAGCAAAAAGCTTGTTGAGAAACTAGAAGGCATAGACAACTTCCATGCCTGGAAGTATAGGATCGGTCTGATCCTTGTAGAGAATGACCTAGCAAGATTCATTAAAGAAGAAGTGCCAAAACCTGAAGATGCCGTAGAGAAAGAAAAGCATCAACAAGACTCAATCAGGGCTCAAAGAATCATTGCAGATTCAATCAAAGACCACCTGATCCCATATGTATCATCCAAGAAAAATTCGAAAGAGATGTTTGACTCTCTAAGAAAACTATACGAAGGAAAGAAAATCAACTGGAAGATGAACCTAAGATCTCAATTGAAGAATACCAAGATGCAGAAAGGAGAAATGATTCAAGAATATTTCTCCTGAATCTCAGAAATTAAAGAACAATTAAAAGCGATTGGAGACACCATAGATGAAGACAAATTTGTAATGATGACCCTAAATGGTCTCACAAGACCTTGGGATGCTTTCATCCAGACAATATGTGCCAGAAAAGAGAAGCTACAATTTGAGAGCCTATGGGAAGAATGCATCCAAGAAGAGACAAGGGTAGCTAACCATGAAGCACTACTAGCAAGGGTTGATGATCAAGCCCTAGATACTCATACAAAATGAGGAAGGGAGAAACCCTACTTCAAAAGGGAAGCTCATAGAGAGCCTCAACCATCAAACAAATTCAACAACAAAGAATCTCATCCAAGAAATTTTCAGAAGAAAGGACAACGCAAGGGAAGAGATCTCTCATCCATACAATGCTATCATTGTGATAAGATGGGACACAAGGAGAATTCTTGTCTATTTAGAATAGAAGAATACAAGAGGAAACACAAGAGGCAGCATGCCCACATAGTCGAAGATCAAGAACCACCTATGAATATGATTAAGGACCATGTCTTGATCTCGACCCTCTCAGGATCTGTATCACCTGGAGAGGACACATGGCTCATTGATAGAGGTGCATCAAAACACATTATGGGTAAGAAAAGTACTCTCTCTTGTATTTCAGAAAAGAATTTTTCTCAGAAAGTGACACTTGGAGATGATTACCAATATCCCATCAAGGGAGTGGGAGAATCAAACTACAAGCTAGATTCAGAAAACTCAATAACAATGAAGAACTTACTCTCCATATAAGCATTAGATAAGAAAGGATATAGAGTTTCCTTCATAGATAGAGAAGTTCTTATGTGGGCTAAGGGTGAAACCATAAATGAAGCAATCATCATTGGAAATGAAGAAAATGGCTTATATAAGCTGAAGGGTCACCCAGAAATTGCCATGACCCATGCCATCAAAAACTCATGCAAACTTTGGCATAGAAGATTAGCCCACATCAAATACAAGGCAGTAACATACATATGCAAAGATGTCACAGGTTTACCAGAACTCAAGGGTGACCAAGAAGGCATATGCAATGGATGTGCGCAAGGGAAGAATATCAAGAACCCTTTTCCAAAAAGGGACAGCAAAGCAGAAGGAGTACTGGAACTCATTCACTCAGATGTGTGTGGACCAATGCCATCATCCTCTATTAGTGGGCATGTATACTATGTATCATTCATTGATGACTATTCTCGCAAGACCTGGATATACTTCTTGAAATCTAAAGATGAAGTATTCAACAAATTCAAGGAACTAAAAGCCTTGATAGAGAATCCTTTTGAAAGGAAGATTAAGATACTCAGGTCAGATAATGGAGGAGAATATACCTCAAAAGAGTTCGTGAACTTCTGCAGAGATGTTGGGATCAAGAGGGAACTCACTACTCCCTATAATCCCCAACAAAATGGTCTAGCTGAAAGGAATAACGGAACAATTATGGAAGTTGTAAAGACCATGATTCATGATCAAGATCTTCCTATGTGCTTATGGGCAGAAGCAACAATGGTAGTTGTTTATGTGTAGAACCGATTATCCCATAACGCACTTGTGTTCAAGACCCCGGAAGAGATGTTCACCGGAAAGAAGCCAGAGGTAAGCCATCTCAAAATATTTGGTCGTCCAGTGTTTATTCATATACCAAAAGAGAAAAGAAACAAGATGGAACCCTCCAGAAAGAAGGGAATATTTGTGGGATACTGTGAGTTCTCCAAGGCCTTCAGAATCTACATGCCTGGTCACCACCACATTGAAATCAGCAGGGACATGACCTTTGATGAAGAAGCAACGCTTAATAAATCAAGAATATGCCATCTTGAAGAAGTATATGAAGAGGAACCTGTAAATCCTAGGATTGTAGAATCCGTGAGGGAAGTTCCCATAACTACAAAACTAGTAAGGGAAGTTGTAACTTCCCCTGATGAGGAGACTCCTGAAGACCACGATATATCATAAGTTCAAGAACCTCCTCAAATGACCTCCTCCCATAAAAGAAATCCTGCTTGGGAAAGAGAGCTCATTCAATATGGAGAGAAGTATGGTGTTCCAGAAGGAACCACAAGACAGGTGAAAAGACCAAAGACATTCTCCAGTTACATGGCTTTGATGTGCAATCTACTAGATGAAGAACCTACCTGCTTTGAAGAATCCATTCAAAAGAAGGAATTGGCAGATTCCATGACAGAGGAATACCAATCCATAATAAAGAATGATGTATGGGAAATAGTTCCCAGACCAAAAAGTAAGGATGTGGTATCATTAAAATGGCTCTTCAAAATAAAACATGCTGCTAATGGAAGTATTGAGAAATATAAAGCAAGATTTGTCACTCGTGGATTTTCCCAGAAGGAAGGCATTGAATATGAAGAGACATTTGCTCCTATGGACAGATACACTTCAATCAAGACCATCATATCTCTTGCAGCTAAGATGAAATGGAAGTTTCAACAGATGGACGTGAAGACAACTTTCCTGAATGTTGTTATCGAAGAGGAAGTGTATATAGAGCAACCCCAAGGATTTGAGGTTGAAGACAAGAAGTCTCATGTCTGCAGATTGAAGAAAGACTTATACAGATTGAAGCAAGCCCCTAGAGCTTGGTATGGCCGTATAGACAGTTTCTTGACGAGCTTAGGATTTACCAAGAGTAAAGAAGACTCAAATCTGTACTTCAAAATTATGGATAATGAACCAGTAATCTTACTATTGTATGTGGATGAATTATTCTTAACTAGAGAAGAAAATCTCATCGTTGAATGTAAAAAGAGGCTTTCCGTAGAATTTGAAATGAAAGACCTTGGCCTAATGCATTACTTCTTAGGCCTTGAGGTATGACAGAGTTTAGAAAGGATCTTCCTCAACCAAGGGAAGTACACAGTCGAAATCCTGAAGAGATTCAACATGTTGGAATGCAAACCCATGAATAAACCCATGGAAGCGAAGTTGAAGCTATTGGTCGATACTTCATCAGATTTGATTGACACCACATTGTACAGATAGATTATTGGATCACTGATGTACCTGAAAAACACCAGACCAGAATTTGTTTTGTAGCGAACACCTTGATTCAGTTTCTGGTAGAACCCAGACGTGTTCACCTAGTGGCTGCAAAACATGTGATGAGGTACCTTAAAGGTACAATAGATTATGGTCTCAACTATGATGGAGATCATAACTTTACATTGAGTGGATATACTGATGCAAATTGGAAGGAAGAGTTGCTGACAGAAAATACACTTTCGGATGCTGTTTCATTTTGGGATCAACCATGATCTCATGGCAGAGTAGGAAGCAATCCAGTATTTCTCTCAGCACAGTGGAAGTAGAGTACATTGCCACATGTTCTACTAGCTGCGAACCTATATGGCTTCGGAAATTGATGATCGATTTATTTGACCTAGAAATGGAATCAACCACGATCCTATGTGACATCCAGAGCTGCATAAAAATGACAGAGAATCTTGTATTCCATGACAGGTTGAAGCACATAGAGATTCACTATCATTACATCTATGACATGGTACAGAGAGGAGCCTTGAAGCTCCTATATGTCAGTACGGATGAACAGGTTGCTGATGTGTTGACCAAACCTCTATCTCATGTAAAGTTTGAACACATTCGAGATAAGATTGGTATAGTCCGAAAGGACCCTCCCTGAAAGGGGGAGTGTGTGATTCCCTTCTTCTGACCTAGTTGTTAGACGTAAAGAAAGATGATTCCTTGCTTCTGACCTCGTTGTTAGACGTAAAGCAAGATGATGTGTGATTCCTTGCTTCTGACCTAGTTGTTAGAAGTAAATCAAGATGATTCCTTGCTTTTAACCTCAGTGTTAGACGTAAAGCAAGATGATGTGTGATTCCTTGCTTCTGACCTTGCTGTTAGACGTAAAGCAAGATGATTCCTTTCTTCTGACCTCGTTGTTAGACATAAAGCAAGATGATGTGTGATTCCTTGCTTCTAACCTCGTTGTTAGATGTAAAGCAAGATGATTCCTTGCTTCTCACCTCGTTGTTAGACATAAAGCAAGATTATGATGTGTTCCTTGCTTCTGACCTAGTTGTTAGACATAAATCAAGATGATTCCTTGCTTCAGACCTTGTTGTTAGACGAAAGCAAGATGATGATGTGTTCCTTGCTTCTGGTTGTTAGACATAAAGCAAGATGATTCCTTTCTTCTGACCCAGTTCTTAGATGTAAAGCAAGATGATGTATACATTGATTCTGACCTAGTTGTTAGACGTAAAGAAATATGTGACTGACACTGACCTACCAACTTATCAGCTGTGACATTGAGCCAGTGTAGTACTGTGATGTGCCAGCCTAGTGCTGTGATGAGGTATCATTTTTTTTTACTGATACATATATATGTAGATGATGATGGCATTCTTTCAAGAATGACGATGCTGCCGATGAAGAAAACTTCTGATGACTCGTAGATATGTCAGCCAATGTTCCAAGATGATATTGATGATATTGTCCTCCTGATGCCACTGATGATGCAAACCTCTCTCACCTAATGCTATTGAAGAATACCCTTCTTGTTAAGGGGGAGTGTTGAAATAATGTAACTTCAAAGAGTATTCTTATTATTATTGTTATATTATTCATAGGATCAATCCCCATTGTGGATTGATCATGGTTGTTATTGTATTAGGACCAAATCCCCTTTTGCAGACTAGTCAACAGACAATTGTAATAGGCAGAATAAGAAGTCATCCCCAACAGTTATTATTGAGACCCAGAAATATAATAAAGGTGGGTTTACCCACCCAGAGTGAGAATTCGGCCCTGCCAGTGAAGACACTTCACACGTGCCAGACTTGTATATAGAGAAAGGCTAGCGCCTCACTTTAACACACAACACACTTGCTCATTTCTAAGAAGCAAGATGCAACTTACCAGCTGGAGAGAGGGAGAAGAGTGGCGCATATTTTGGAGAGGACTTTCTGTATTGGTTTGAGTTATCTCTTGACATTGTATTGGCAATTTATGATAAGAAAGTTTTTGTTGGGTTTTCTTCCCCTAGAGGGTTTCCCAGGATAAATGTTGTGTCTCTTGTGAATGTGTATTTCTCAGTGATATTGTTCTTATGTTGCTCTTATCTATTGAAATGCAAAGAACTATAATAATGGCATAAAACATTAACACCTTTAAGTCTTGTGACAACATGTTTGACTTTCCGGTCTTCCTTGACATCCTCATAGTCGAAGTATTTGTCCAGATCTCTAATCCAATCTAGAAGCTCTTCAACATCTAGGTTCCCTTCATACATGGGAATCTCCATTTTTTCTCTAGAACCTATCCTTGCAACAACCCTAAATAGGTGTCCATCTACAACATCTTCAACTGTGACTTCTTCTCCATGTCCAACTTCATTCTCACTGTCAGCCTCACTCACATCCCAAGTGTCAACTGTGCGCCTTTGTGCTGTCTCCATGGACTCAAGCCTGGAACATAGTTCACACATTTCTCTTTCCACTGCTATATTAGGCATTGGCCTCTCTCTCCTTCTCAGTGGCATGGCTAAGAAATATTCTTCCTTTCTCTGCTACAGAAAGCAAAGATTCTTTCTGTGCTCTTGATACCACAAC
This sequence comes from Picea sitchensis, assembly GCA_010110895.2. NCBI lineage: Eukaryota > Viridiplantae > Streptophyta > Pinopsida > Pinales > Pinaceae > Picea > Picea sitchensis. The sequence continues at coordinate 48,972 of SNQJ01S0031482.1, read as the reverse complement.
TGATGTGTACTAGAGTACTCTTCTTTCTTCTCACTCCCTCTGCCTGAAATATACAAACAGAGTCAAGCTCTGATACCACAAATGACTTAGACCCCCAAACCCTCAGGTCAAGGTTCATACAAGATCGTTCTAATCTTCCCTTTGAGTCTAATTGACTCTTTGGTTTCCCCTTAGGAAATACCCTTCACATACAACAATGTATCCACAGGTCCTTATGGGTGTGCCCACGTGATCAAACATGAAGCATCAACCCAAATATCCTAACCCAAAATAGGATCACACCCTTTGCAAGTTTAGGACTTCGAGTTTTGCGACTTCTCCTTCCGAGTTTCTTGACCCTTCAACTACCAAAACCTGAAATGCTGATTCGTCAAAATTGTTATCATGTTTCGTGATTTTGGGAATCTCGGAACAAAGGACCCTGATCCCTTGTCCTTGAAAATTCCAAAATGTTGAATCCGACACATTCAACAAAGGATGGCCCCACAATGGACTTCTCACTTCATCGGGATTTTGGACTTTGCGATTTCGCGAATCTAGATGAAAATCTCCCAACTCTCTAACCTTCGAACCATGAAATAGTCAACAAGGATTGACTCTGCCTTTTTGAAAAGGACATGCCACCTATCCACTCAACCACTTCCTATCTCTGACGTAGACTCCTGCCACTTGTCAATCTTCAGGGTTTTCGGGAATTTCGCTCCCAAAGTGCTGTCTCATTCGTCTCCCGACTCTCGAAGTGCCAAAATCCCGAAACTATAATCCAACCCCTGTCGAAACTCGTGACTTCGGGACTTTCATTTCACTGTACTCAACTCCTTGGCATTAGGATCCTCGAAATGCCGAAATGATCTGACGGATTGTGTAAAGTACGATCAACGGTCCACATTGATTCTGGATCCTAGAGTGGAAAGCTTGCTCGCCTCTAACCACCTTATGACTTCTCTAGATCCTACAGTCCTCGTGATTTCAGGAATTCTCCATAGAGAATTTTGACCGTTCGTTCCCTCCTTGGAGGTTTCTGTGAAATGGCTAAAATATCCCTTCACCTGCACCTGACCTCTGTAAAGTGACTTCGCTCTATATCCCTTTGAAGTATTCAAAGACGCCACTCCTTATGAGCTTTCTTTGCAAACTCAAGTCTTCAAAAAGACTCCTGCATGCACTCCTTGCGGAAATCCCTCAAATACTTTTAAGTAATTGAATTTTCGACTCTGTGCACCCTCTTGCAACAACAATCCTTCAATTCACCCCTTAGTTGAGAAGTCCTGAGCTTCCAACCAGCCTGCGCACACCTTGCACAACTTTTGTGCCTCACCTGCACTTCTATGGGAATGAGAACAATGGTATCTCTCCTGATATTTCAGAGATAAACTCTGAACCTCTTTCAACGCACTCCTTGCAGACGATTTCACTGCACTCCTTGTAGGAACTTATCTCACTCAGGTTGAGAAACAATTGAAACTCATTCTCTCTCTCCCAGACTTCAAACATTCAACTTTGAAATCATACATTCAACACAACATAATAACAAATGCATAAGTGAGAGAGTAAACAACCATAAACATACCATTCAACATGTATACACAGAAAGCATCATAACACCATGAGTCTGAATCAAATCTCTTTGTATTAATTCAAAGTTCTATACATGGGTTCTTCTCTTACACAACTCTCTGCTTCTTCTCTATGCTCAATGACACAATTGATAATTTTACAATGATACAAAGGTGAGGGTGTCTATAGTCGGTTTTCCCTCCTATGCTCCTAAACTGTCTAATCTTCATTCAAACTTACCTACTTTCATTAACTACACATAAATTCCTTAATGTTTTACAGATGAGAGTAATCACTTAAGATCTGTTTACAATATGTAAGTATGCTTCCCTTTAACCATTACATTAATGTTTCAAAAATATTTCAAAGCATGTGCTGGTGGTCTTCCAGCTGTCTTCCCCTTCACGCTCACTTGACTACTTACGATGCTCTTGCATCATACAGGATTCGCAACAGAGACAAAGGCTCAGGCCTTTTGGAGCATGAAATCTTCCAAGGGAAAGGAAGAAGGGCATGCTCAAGGTAGAGTACAACTATCGTTAGATCAACTGGAGAGGCGAGATCTAGGTCATTGAAGTCTACATCCAGACAATAGGAGGAGAGCGGAAGGAGGACAAATATGAACCATCAGATCTAGCACCAATACCCGACAACCGTTGGATCAAGTGAAGGCACATGGGGTGTAAACCCTTGGATATCCATACATTTAGGAATCAAAAGTTGGAGGAGCAGAGGAGGCTGCACCCCATACTTGTAATCGTTGAGATCACGAAATCGCGCCAGCCGTCGGATCTAGAGAACAGTAGCCTGAGAGCCATTGGATCAAGGATACATGCACGTGGTTTAGTCCCTGGGAGGTGCACATGAAAAAGGATCTGGGCCGTCAGATCTAGCACCAAGGACCGATAACCGTCGGATCTGGGAGAAGGTGTGAGGGGTTTAATCCCTGGGAAGCCGCACAGAAGGGTAGAATGGATGCCGAAAAATTTGAGGGAGAAGTATCGAGTTGCCGTGAGTTGTCGGATCCATAAAAGGTGCGCGAGGTTTAAACCTCATAACAACAGAAGGAAGAGGACTCATCAAGTCTCGAAAACATCAAGACCATCCATTTTGGAGGACAAGTGGCAGAGATTTGGATCATTTTGCAAATTAGGGGTTTGTGAGTTTCGAGGCCAGATCAAATTCTTGGTTTCGTGAAGTCCTGAGTCACGAGGAGCAAGGAAGGAGATCCATACCATTGGATCCAAGCCATGGGAGAACCATTGGATCAGAACCTTCATGTGGTATCGTGTATCGGGGGTTCGGGATTGAAATGGTTTCTTTTTTATTGCAGAAGTCGTGAAGTGCCGAGTGTCGAGGGCTTGTGTGAACACGTGGCACATCTGTTAAGTGGGGACCGCATGGTTGACATTTGGTGTAACAAAAAACACCCATAGAAAGGTGGAAGCAGGTGACAGGTGGTGGACACACGTCACCATGGAAGGAGTCAACTCATCATTGACTTATTGTGCTTTGGGGTTTCGCAAAGGAGGAGCACAAGGGTTCAACACTCCAACTCGTGAAGTCGTGAGTTATGAGTAGTGTTAGCACTTAGCCCTCGCCAGTGGTTATGTGTGGAAGGTGGTAACAAGGAGGAGCCATACCTGTATCGCATCTTGGGTATCGGCGTTTGGAGAAAGAGGAGTCGAGGGTCTTTGACTCACAAACTCGTGAGTTGCGAAAGGCGCTTGCGCTAAGGCCAGGTTGTGTTCGCATGGAAATGTAGGGCTCACGCCCAGTGTTAAGTTGCGCATGGAGGGTTTTCATGAAGGACCTGTGGATTCTTTTAAGGTTCTAGTAGGGAATCAAAGGAGCCGCTTCGACTCGAGGAGAATTTATAATGATCCTGTGCAGATCTCGGCCCGAGGGTCGGGGGTCTGCGTCAACAACTAACCAAGATATTATTTTAAGAAATGATTCCAATGCTTACCCTTTATGGATAGATGAGGACCTTGTTTTAGCTAATATATACAAAATAAACTCCAAATACCCGACAAAGAATTTGTTTAGTATTGTGATAGTTAAGCTTTGTAATTCTCAAGACCTAATAATTTCCAATGGTGTAATGAAGTGGCTAAGCTCCAACTGGATGACATGTATTCATGGGATGGGTAGTAGTGTCTAGGATTATGTGATACTTGATATCCCCATATAGAACCAAATAGTAAATTTGGACCTTTTAGATGACAATGAGCCCAAGTGTAATCATAGACCTTTAACTCTAACTCTAAAATTTTCCATGCACAAAAGCCCCATTGAAGAATTTTTTCATAATTAAAGGCATGTGCTTTTGGACAAAAGTAAATATGATGTTTTCTTAAAGGATTTAGATAGAGAGTTAAATATTATATCTTATAGGGACAACATCAAACACCCCTATCATAATTTTATGACAACCCTTTCTACTTTCATTAACAAGTTCTCTATTGATATGCTATGTAAAAGTAAAAATAGAAAAAGAAACCCTCGGTATGATAATGAATGTAAAATTGCTATTAAATCTATTAGGGATGCTTCTAATGAGTCCTTAAAACACGATAATATAGATACATACAAATCCCTAATTAAAAGGAAAAAAAGGTACTACATAAATAGAAAGCAAGAGAATATTTTTCATCTCTCTAAACATGTTCCTAAGAAGTTCTTGAGGCAAATTGTAACTAGTAAATATAAAGAAAATAATATGATTCCATTTAAGCATTGGAATTCCCACCTTTAAAATATTTAAGAATACCCTAATTCCATGGACATTGTTGCAAAAATTCCTATAAAGGATGAAGTTTTTTCTATGGAAGTCATAGATTTTGGGGTTAATAGGCTCGATAGTGGAAAATATAAGGACATAGAAGACTACCAAGATAAAATATTAAAAATTTGAGGGGCTATACTCATCCCTCACATACACAAGCTCTTCAATTTAGAAGTCAAGTAGGGATTCCCGAAACGCTGGATGAAAAGCCTCATTATACATATTTTTAAAAGTGGGGATAAAATCAATCCCTCTAATTATAGTACCATTATGATTAGCCCCATTTTAGCCAAGTTGTATGGAACTTTTTTGGAAAAGAAGATTAACATATGGCTAGAAATCCATGGAAAAGGAGTTAAATTCCATAATAGTTTTAGGAGCTATCATTCAACTACGAGCCAACTTGTTACACATAGGATGATTATGGCAGAGTGTTGCAATAATAAAACCAATATCCTTTGTTTTATTATTGACTTTAGAAAATATTTTGACATAGTTGTTGAGATCAATTCTTGGTTCCAAAATTTCCCTCCCATTTTCTATTTTCCCAACTTATTTTGTCCATTTCTTTTCCCTCTTCTATACTTACCCAAATTCCCCTATTCTTTTTTCCCTTTCTAGTCACTATACTTAGTCGTTTTTTCAAAAAATGGTGGGATCGTGGGTTGGAGGACTCACAGGTTCTCACTTCCTATTCCCACATCATGAGTTTGACTGATCGTCGTATCATCCTATACTTAACCATTTCTGTAGTCACGGGTTCTCAAGTTGGCGGGTTCAAGCTTTCATATCCCATGTTCCATGATATACATTTCTCACCCAAAAGATCTACGATCTACATGTTGACCATCGTATTCCTTGAGCTCCTAATCATCTCATCTCTCCTATATTGAGTCTGACTAATGACATTACAACACTTAGCTTATTTTCATCCTTTCACAACTGTGAGATCGTGGGTTCCCGGGTTGGCGGGTTCACAAAAATTCTAAATCCTAATTTCTCTCATCCTTCCCCACCACCTTCACACTTTTCCAAATATGCATTTAGTATGGTTTAATGCTAATAAATCATCATCCAAGTCTCATAAATATCATCATTAATAAGAGAGGGGGTCGAGAAGATTTATTATTAAACCACATTAAAGAACAATTTGCGGAAGATTATATTATATCTCTCAAGCGCTCATTTCAAATATTATCTAGATTAAAATAATGCTCTCGTCAACTTATGAAAACAAAAACTCGACAGTAGTTCTGTGGAGATACTTAGAACATTTTTGTATTTGAGGACTAGAACTTTCAATGGTCTAGAGTGTATTCTTACTATTCATCCCCTTCTACTCAGAAGGAAGTAATTTGGACATCCGAAATTGCTCGTGTGGGTTGTGTTCTGAAGTTTTTGACTGCAAGGAACTAGTTTCCTGGTGTGCTAAGAAGAATATACCAAGTCAATGGATTATTCAACTTCAATACCATTCTCCTATCTCTCTTTCACCTCCAGTGTTCCATAAAATGATAAAACTCCCATAGCCAACACTCACTTTCAAAGGTGAAGATTGCAGGGAATTATTAAAAGGCATGACAATGGCCTGGACCTCTTGCCTGAATTCTTGGAGAATCCTGTGACCATCCCTGAAGATATTACTAGGTTTCATGTCAACTCGTTCAAAAACCCATTTCGGGAAATTGCCTGGTTATTCACTAGAGTGACAACCCAAGAAAATGCTACCAACATTTCCCATGTGATTCTTTATATCTTATATTTTACTGTCAAGGAGAAGGCCATTTTCGATTGGCGGAAGATTATTTCCATTGAAATTTCTTACCAATTATCGTAGTATAAAAAGTATAAGAAATTCTTTATGGCTTCTTATTTGGTTTTTGCGATAACACATTGTTGTCAATTTCCTAAATTGTCTATATATAAGAAGGTGAATTCTGAATTTGACCCCATGACCTTTTTCTACCAAGAATTGTGGAGGCACAAAGCTTCCCAACATTTTTATGAAGTTTTCAACGACTTTGTTTTGGTTTTTAAAGGATTGTTGTTTGGAAAAGATGCCCCAAGAATATCTTCCCAGGAAAGTAAATTCTTGGATAAAAAGGGGACCTTGGAGCAAATAGAAAATTACAATGTTATCAGGATTTTTGGTTCTAAGGAAAATCCCTCCTTTCTTCCATGCCATATATCCGACAGAATGTTTGTTACAAAAGTTGCAATGAAATATAATTCTTGGCTGCAAATTTTTTATGAGAAATGAAAAAATCAATTCATACCTTTTCCTTGGAATATTGGGGACTTTGTTTTCAAAAATATGAACAAAATCGATGAATTCACAAACCACTTCCACAACCTGAATCTCAATTATGCTGAAAATATAAAAGGGTTTGACCCTTACAAAAATTTTGTGGAACATATGTTAACAATGGGTCTTAGCAATTCATTTGTCCACACTGTTATAGGAGAAGAAGAAGATAATAACTTGGGAGGTACTATCCACACTGCTGGTGACTTAGAGATGGTACTTAGTACCAATGAATTTTACAAACATAAAGGAAAAGGTCCTAAAGAGAAGAGTGCCCAGTCCCTAACTGTTACTACTAAGACTACAACATCTTGAAGTAGTGCTCCAGTGGACCACCTATTGGAAATACTAAAACAATTGAGAGGGGGGGGTGAATCAGTTGTATGTGAGATTAAGTCTGTTAAAACATTATTACTCTTTCTTCATGTGGTCATCAACAATATACAACATATGGACAGTAAAAGTAAATACCATCAGTCACACATAAAGTACACACAGAGACAGATTTTCACGAGGAAACCCATAAAGGGAGAAAACCTCTTCTTCTTTGAAATGATAGGCAGTCTTTTTTAGTTCTATACATCATTTACAATTGACCATCAACTCAATGTGAGGCTGCTACCTCTTTTTTACAAGCTGCAACTTGTTTGAGAGCATCAACTCTCTGGTTTCTATAGCACCCACTAGAAGGAACCACCAACTCCCTGAATATTCCAGCACCAATTGGATGGAAGCACCAACTTCCTAAAGGTTCCAACACCAACTGGATGGAAGCACCAACTTCCAGTTACACAGGCTCCAACCTGTATAACAGAGAACACTTGTTCTCCCTAGCACCACCCTGCCTCCCTAGTTTCTCTGGCTGCAACCAGATGGAAGCTACAACTTCCTGTGTTCAAGCTACCACTTGAGCCTCTGAGGACAACAGTCCTCCCGAGCACCTCCCTTCCACCCTAGCACATCAAATAATGAATACACATACAACTACACAGATAAATCAGTTCTTACCAGTCTTTTTCTGTTCTATAAGTCTGATCTTCTTCAAACTATTCTGCAATTCTCCTCTTCCTCTGTCTGTTCAACAGGTCTGCTCTGCATCAACTTTTTCTGTCATTCTGCTCTACTTCAATTTGCTCTGTTATTCTTCTATGATTTTTATCTCACTCTGCACATATGCTCAATTTCATATTGCGCATCCTCTCCTTTTTTCTTTCTTATAGTCTCATAATTTTTCCTCCAGAACAGCCAACCTTACACAATCTGTCTCATCTTCTTTTATGCATACCTTGACAGTTCCACTTCACCTTCCAATAGGCAATCCAAGGAAACCTGTCTTAGCAACTGAAATGATAACTGTTTCGCACTGAAGAATCCATTTTGTTTAGCAGAATCATAACTAATGAGTTACATGTGTGTGGAAGAACAGTAACCCTTCGATCACATTCAAGCTTTATTCGCACCGTTGGATGATCTTTATCATTCTTTGCCTTTAAATCGGGTTTCGGCATTTCGGCATTCCTTTGTCCAAGTTTCTCAACACTTTCACATCGCGATCTCCGAAACTCCAAAATGGAGCTTATCTGGGCTGACTCCTTCTCTTCCCGTGACCAAGGGCTGTGACCACAGTTTTATGTGAAAGGAGCTTTCACGATTTCGCATATCGCGAATTCGTAATAGAGATTAGATCAACGGTCCAGGTCAGATCTTGTCTCAACGGTTGCGATTGAATCGCAATATCACGTATCGCAATTTCGGAAGTCTCGTTGCATTTGTTCACTTGCCATTCCATGTTACGATCCCCGAAACTCTGACACGGTCTAGAATCAACAGTCCAGATCAAAGCCTGATCTGACGGCTCAAATTACATCGTGATTTCGCATATTGCGAAATCGACACTCTTGATGTCAAGCGACTTTGTCACTTCAAAGTTCCAATCCCTGATGCCGATGCACCCCTTTCCACACGCTAGCCCTACTGGATATAGGCCTTGGCCCATATGACCGTCAACACATGACCTCGGTCAAACCTCTCATCGGGGTTTCGGCGTTTTCGATGTCACCATGCACATGCCTACGGGATTCCCGATCCTCTGATCCCCGAAGTGTCCCTTCATACGCTGGCCCTCCCGACTCAAATCCTGCTCATATGACCAACTCCCGTGACCACAAACTTATCCCGTCGGGGCTACAGGGTTCACGAGTTCGAGATGCACGAACTCCTTGCTCCCGGGATCTCCGATATCCCGATATCCGATGTGAGATGCCACCTGTCTTCCCATGCTGACTCCTTTTAGATCCTTAACACGTGTCCTATCTGAGATCCACGGCTGTGGTCTCTTCTCACAGTTCGGGGTTCAGCAGGCCTCACTCCCTTAGTCTCAAGACTCTCGATATGCCAATGACGCTTGATCCTTTGCCACCTATCCTTGCATATGGATGGTTCTGATTAGGTCGGGTTTTCCACGATGAAATTCCCCGACTTCTAGTCAACGGGATTGATGATATCCCGACTCTCGATATGCCGATGGATGGCCTCCCTGTTGGGGCTATTCCCGGTGGCCCTCGATCGCTGCCACGCGTCCTCTCCAAGTGGACGGTCCCGATCTCTGCTTGATTTAACGACTATGATTAAATCGCCATATCACATATCGCGATTTCGACATTTCTAATGTTCAAAGTTCTTGTCACTTCCAAATCACGATCCACAAAACTCCGATATGGAGTTACATCAACGGTCCAGTTCCAAGCTTGATTTAACGGCTGTGATTAAATCGCGATATCGCATATCACGATTTCGGCATTTCTAATGTTCAAAGTTCTTGTCACTTCCAAATCGCGATCCCCGAAACTCTGATACAGACTTGAATCAATGGTCCAGATTCATTTTTGATGATCCAATGACTACTATTGAATCGTGAAAGATTTTTGCAATGGGATTCCTGTCTGATACAGACTTGCCATCAATAACATCCATCATTCACTGATTCACTGTCTGTTTCCATCAATGACAACCATTTGCTGATTCGCTGTCTATTGCCAACACGCATTCGCTGTCTATGCAATATTTGCCAACAATCTCCCCCTTTGGCATTGATGGAAACACAAGCACCCAAATGCCTTTCGGACTCGACTCTGCTCCTACTTCCGAAAGAGATCTTTTCTCCCCCTTTGAGATCAATGTCAAAGAAGAAACATTCTTCCTCTGATCTTGTTGCAAAACAAACTCCCCTTGTTGTCTATAAGCACTTAGGAAATTCACCAGATATTCAATAAATATTCCCCCTCACCAGGTTAACAAATTAGAAACAAGAAATTATGACCCCCATCTTTTGACGAAGATATCCAAAAGGGGTCGCAGCTAATGGTTTAGTAAAAATATCAACAATCTGTTCTGTAGAGGGTATATAATTCAGTTGAATAATTCTGTTTGTAACTTGTTCTCTGAGAAAATGATACTATATAGGAATATGCTTAGTCTTGGAATGAAGAACAGGATTCTTGGAGACACTAATCGCACTTGTGTTATCACAATGAATTGGAATAGGATCAGTGTAAGTTACCTTCAGATCTGCAAGGGTTTGCATCATCCATAAGATTTGTGTGCAGCAAGTAGCATCAGCAATGTATTCTGCCTCTGTAGTGGATAATGAAATAGATCCTTGCTTCTTACTAAGCCATACAACTAATGAGTCACCCATAAAGAATGCTCCTCCACTGGTGCTTTTTCTCTTATCAACACAGTTTGCCCAGTCAGCATCTAAATAAGCAATTAACTGAAAATTCTGATTTCTAGGGTACCACAGTCCATATGTCATTGTTCCCTTCAGATATTTGAATATTCTTTTGACAGCTACCAAGTG
>SNQJ01S0031482.1:0-38453 GCA_010110895.2 Picea sitchensis | reverse complement strand
TGATTCCGATTCTGAAGATTTCAATGTTCATCTTCTAAATATCTTCAATCAAGAGATTCTTAAGTGCTTGTTGGTTGGATTTATTTTCTTATCTTTTCTTCTGATCATCATTTTAAACTATTAAAGATCCAGTGAGCGTGTTACCTCGCCCTGTCAAGGTTTTCTTTGTCATTTCTGGTTGTTTCTCAGATTTCATTGATTTCAGACTCCATAGCCCAATGGATGTGTGAATTGTCTCAACCATCCAAAAACCTTTTTACAACAAACCCTCGTTCTTCATAACTAGCCTAATATTTCTGCAAACAAAGCTATATCAGACAGAGAGATCCCTCTCTGAGTCTTGGAGGGCTAGATCCAAGACTCGAAGCGGTTCTGATGTTGCCTCTGTGATTGCCTTTCAGCCTTGGGCAAAATTTACAGAGTGCTAACAGAAAGGATTAAGGAACTGGAAGAGACCTTGATGCCTCTTCCACTTCTTTCCATTCCTTCGGAAATTTTTGGACCCACCACGCCCTCGGCTAAATTAAAAGGATCCTCAAGCTTACGTACATAATCTAGGATCTATGTGGAGAATAATATCAAGAAAATAATGGCACTAATCACATAAGCTTGGGAAATTTCAAATAACATGATTTCTTTTGGCTCCAGGGTGCATGCCTTCCATGAGTATTTGTAGGCTGACTTAAAAAATGAAGAAGGTTTTTACCTTAATTCCATGGTACCCTTTGGTGTTAAAGTTTCCAACATGTCAGAGCTAAGGAGAAGAGAATATGACCTTCCCTCTCCAAGTCGAATCAAGCAGTTGAACGCATGTTGGAAAGAAAATATACAGAACTTGAATAACATTGTTCAAGTGTGCAACAAAGCCATATCAAAGAGGGAAGAACTATTCAAAAGGCTCATGGAGGTGGACCTATCTAGAAGCACCAATGAAGTCCAAGATCCCAAGTTGATCCCCAACTCATTGTTCCTAACAAAACAACAATTCGATGAACAACTTGATATTTTTAAAGGATTGTCAATTGAAAAATTCTATGGTATAATTGAATATGATGAGGACATCATAGATAACTGGCTAGTGGTTTACTCGTAAAAAATCAATACATTGAAGAAACATTACATGGAATTTACCTTGATCTAAGAGAATTGGAGGGAGAGTTTCTCAAAATCAAAATACGTCATGAAATCAACGTGGCACCAATGAAAAGTTACATTGAAGAATGGTTCATAAAGCTATCGATAAACTGACCAATGAAGGGAAAGAAGCACTTGAGATGGTTCCTGTAACCATTGATGAAAACGATAAAAGGACATCAACAAGCAAATGAAAAGGAGAGAGACCATCATAGTAAGTTTATGTTGATCACATCCTTCTTTTTCTTTATCAAGTTATTCATACATTTATTCCACCTCTTTCACTAGAAAGTGAAAACCCAAGACTGATAACTCATTTATTCTTCTTACCAGCCTTGCTAATCCTTCTACTGCCCACCGTCTTCTTTCTAAAATATTATTTCTTGTATTTTTTTTTTTATGGTTTGCGAGAGCCCCAATCTTAGTATTTAATACAAACTCATTTAAAATTTCAAATAATATGTAACAAACTATATATATTTTTTGAAATTTCAAGAGAACTACTTTGGGAACAATATCCACTGTGCTTTGTAACCCTTTTTTCAGAATATAAAGTATTTGAGGTTGATCTATCATTATCTTTATTTGAGATTCCCATGTGTCCACTCTATTAAAGTTCTCTTATGCATGCATATCATCTTCCTTTTTTATTTTATGTGATCAACAATCTTTATCTTAAACTATGTGATCATAAATGTGTGGAGTATGTGATTCCTGGTCCTTTCTCAGGAAATTTGTTTAAAAAGTAAACAAAACCATTTTCCTTTTATTTGATTGCAATATTATGTTTATTTGATTACCACGATGGACTTCTATCAAAGTCCCATATTTTGAATATTTAGAAATCCCAAGAAAATCTAAAGAGGAGTACCACTTCTATCAAAATGCAGGGGGATTTACATCCTCGTGAGGTTTTCGTTTCGGCCCTAACGGATCTAAGTGTCAACATTTTTGGCGACCATATTGGGGAATTGAACTAAAATTTGGAACTTGGTCTATCATTTTTGAAAAAATATATGACTTTTCCCTAGGCTGATCAAACCAGCTTAGAAATTGGATTGAATAATCAACATAGCATTTTACATCAGTTATACAATCTGGTAATAACAAAAACTGAGACCCAAGAAGAGTTGGAAAGGTCATGGAAGATCTTAGTCCAAGAAGAAGAAAGATAAATCCTCCGAAGATAGAGGAATGAAAAGACCAAAGAAATCAAAGGCTAGCTAGAGTAGCACAAGAACAAGGTCGAGATTGAAGCTGGGCGAATATAAGGGACCCATTACCAGAATTAAAAGAAAACAACTATGTATTCTAAGAAGTGAAAATCCTATCCCTGGAATATCTCTTAATATGGCATAAAGAAACAAGCAACCCCGATACGAGTATCATGAGGAGAGACAAGGAGGTGGAAGAGATGCTGCAAGAAATCAAGGAAAACCAAGATTTGAAAATCGAAGGAAAGTAAGAGACTCCCCTCTGAATCTTATAGGTGAGAAACATGATCTCCCTGTTCTCCCTAAGGGCACCCTAAAGGAATTTTATGGAGACAGAGCAATTGATGCAAAGAGGCATCTGCACTTATTTCTTAATGTTTTTAATTTTCATTGAGTTGAGTATGACAATATCATGGTAAGGTTGTTCCTGCAAACCTTATCAGGAAGAGTGTATGAATGGTATACAACATTTCCCAGTAGATCATTTCACTCATTTAATGACCTCAAAGATAAGTTCCTGACTATGTTCACCCCTCTAGTTTCTTCCATACCCTTCTCACTGATTTCACCCATATTGGTTTGAGAAAGAATGAAAGGATGCAAGATTTTAATCTGAGGTTCAATAAAACCTTGAGTAGGATTCCATAAGATAATAGACCAAATGACCCAGTAATTCTTGGTTGTTATAAGAATGCAATGCCCCCGAATGTGAAATATGTTATCAAAACATCCCAAATGGATACCTTCGAGGAGGAAATGACTAAATCCACTGAGATGGAATAAATTTTGATTGAAATGGGTGTCGATCCTGACATTATCCTGGGAAGAGTACAAAGGCAATTGGGAGGATTAAATATTGATAATCAATGAGCTTCCAGTTCAATAAAGAATGAAGACTTCAAGCCTAGAATGGCTCAAAAACAAACAATGGGAAGAGGATTTTTCAAGGGAACCATACCTAGCGTAAAGGTTGACCCTGTGGCAGCAAAAGAAACTAATCAGAGAATTGAAATTGCACAGATGAACAAAACCATCAAGAAAATACAGAACGAGATAACCAGACTAAGAAGGGGAGATAATTACGTGGCAAATCCAAGAATGACAATCCCAGAGAAAAGGAGGAACCCTCCCCAAGAAAACAGAGTGAGGTTTGAGAACACGGATAACCCACAAAGACCAATGGTTCCCAGATGGCCTACTCCCAATGCAACTATTATAGATGATGTGTATGATGAGAAATTAATTGAGAAAGAGAATTATTACTCACCTAATGAAAGCTCTAAAACTGTGTAGATGGAAAGATGCGAGACGTCCATGTATATATTTGAAGAGGGCGACAACGATCCCAAATCGCAAGAAAACGTTGCCCATAAAAGAGGATTTGTAAATAGACCAAAAAATAAAGACGATTCTGATAAAGAGAATCAAAAAGAAAAAGAAAAAACAAATGAGAAAAGAGCAAATGAGAAAGTGACAGATAGCATTGGAAGTAAAAGGAAACACATGGCATCAAACTCCACTCAAATGACAAATAATGTCGTAGAGGATTTGAGTAAATTAAGGATAACCCTTCCCTTTACAGAAGTGGTGAAGATTCCTGAGAAAAGACATAACATTTTTAAATTGTTGGACGATCTATTTGAAAAAGAAGAAGTTTTTATTACCAGTCTGAAGCAAAGCCAAAGCCAGTCAACTTCCAATCTCAGAGGTAAAATTCCTCCCTTTTACATTTCTATTGAAAATCATGATGTTGGATTACATAATTGTTTAGTTGACACTAGCGTGCCAAATAATATCACGCCACTAGTGGTCATGGAGACATTGGGCATAATTTTCACCAAGTATTATGAAACCGATGAAAGAATATATGCAATTGATTCTAGAAAATTTCCAGCTTATGGAGAAATCAAGGACTTTTATGCTTGGATTACATCAGCCTCTGATATCATTACAGTTTTCAATATTATTTTGGTAGACCTTCCTCCAACATATGGAGTTGTGTTGGGAAGATATTGAACATCTATTATCGAGGGATATATAATGAATGATGGAAGTTGTATGATGTTGCTAGGAAAAGACGGAGCAATGATTAAGGTGCCTTGTGAAACTAGAAAACCTTTCTCTTTCAAGAAGAAGGACAATGAATTGATATATGATTATATAGATGCCGGGATTGGAAACTATGTTATCCTAGACATGGAACATAATCAAATACTAGAGCAAGTGCAAGACACAGAGAATCGGGAATGTTCATTTGAAGGGTATTGGAGGATGGCATTCGATGGAGCTTGTTCAATATCTGGGATTGGAGTTGGAATTGTTCTTATGAGTCCAACTTAGATTATGCATCCACATGCTATTAGACTGGAGTTTTCATGCACTAATAATGAGGCAGAGTATGAAGCTTTGATTCAGGGGATGATCCTTGCACATGAAATGAAAATAGAACATCTAATTATAAATGGCGACTCCGATTTGGTCATCAATTAGGTTACCCAGAGGTATAAAATCAAAAAGGAAATACTTAAGTTGTATTTCAAAAGAGTTTACGAATTGATGGAATATTTCAGTTCCTTCAACATTTATTTCATTCCAAGGGACAAGAATCACAAGGCAAATTCATTAGCCTTGGCCGCCTCATTGTCAAACCCGGAAGATATCCAAAGAAAAACGTCTTTCCAAGTAGAAAGATCTTTTTGACCATCCGTTCCTGATAACATTGAATATTTTTAAGTATTTGAGAATGATGAATAGTTGGATTTTTTTTTGTTAAATGATGATGATGATGATGATGATGAAGACGATCACTCATCTTCTTTCCCAAAAATTTGTATACAATCTAAATCTCTTTTTACAAAATATGATCATTTTAAGAATCTCCTTGAAGAAGTTTCAGTTCAAAAAGTGCAAGAGACAAAAAAAATTCAATATAGAAACTGACAGTTCCCCAAAATATGTAAACTTGGGAGTTGATTGCACCATTGATGAAGTTGATCAATATGTTTCCTTGTTCAAAGAATATATTGATGTGTTTGCTTGGACCTATGATGATTTGAAGGCTTACAATAAAACTATATTCCAACATATTATTCCGTTTAGGGAAGCAGTAAAGATGGTAAAGCAAAAAATAAGGATGACAAATCCCAAACTGAAACCTCTGGTAAAGATTGAATTGGAGAAATTGAGGAAGGAATGAATAATTTATCCCATCATGCACTTTGACTGGTTCTCAAATCTTGTGATCGTGAGAAAGAAGACTAGGGAAATATGGATGTGTGTTGACTTCAGAGACCTTAACAAATAAATAATAAAGGATAACTTTCCATTACCTAATATGGAGTTCTTTCTCCAACAAGTTACTGGATCGACATGCATGTCCATGTTGGATGGTTTTTCTGGATATAACCAAGTCTTGGTGGATGAGGAAGATAGGTCAATGACATCATTTATCACACCTTGGGATACATATGCATATTCCATAATTCCCTTTGGTTTGAAGAATGTTGGAGCCACATTCTAGAGGGCCATGGATCGTGCATTCAACAGGTTGATAGGAAAAATTATGGCATACTATCAAGATGAATTGATGGTGCATTCAAAGAAAAGGGGTGACCATATCCATCATTTGAGAAAGGTTTTTGAAAGATATATATTATATGGTGTCTCTCTAAATCCAAATAAGTTCTTGTTCGCTGTAACTCAAGGAAAATTATTGGGGCACATTGTGTGCAAGGAAGGGATCTACATAGATTTGGAAAGAGTTAAATCAATAAATGAGCTCAACCCCCTGACATCCAAGAAGGTAGTCCAATCATTTTTTAGAAAAATCAACTTTTTGAAAAGGTTTGTTCTTGACTATGTAAGTATTGTAAATCCAATCAATTTGTTGCTAAAAAGGAGCAGAGGTTCAAATGGACAACGGATACTCAAGAGGAGTTCAATAATATCAAAGGAGAAATCATCACAAATCTAGTCCTTATTAGTCCAGATTTTCAAAGGGATTTCATCATATATTTCTTTGCTATAGAGAATGTTGTTTCATCTGTTCTTACTCAGAAGAATACTAAAGGTGAAGAACTCCCAATCTATTTCATGAGCAAAACCCTTCACGACTATGAATTGAGGTACTCAGAACTGGAAAAGCAATCCTTGGCTCTCGTAAAAGTAGTAGCACACTTTCATATGTACATATTGAAATCCCATGTTATTTCTTATGTTCCCTCATCACCAGTGAATATGCTTCTGAATAAAAAACTGAGAGAAGGAAAATGGGTTAACTGGCTGACAAAGATACAAGAATATAATATCGAGATTAAACCTTTAAAAGCTATCAGAGGAAAAGGTTTATGCAAGATTATTGCAAATGGTAATTCGGTCGATGGAATGATTTCAATTTCAACTGGAGAACCATTAGTTGACTCATAATGGTATAGAGATATTATATTCTACTCAAGGTCCGACCAATTTCCTGTCACCATGAACCCCAAGGAGCGAAGAAGATTGAAGATGAAGGAAAATCAATATGTGTTGATTGCTGATATACTGTTCAGGATAAATTATGATGGTATACTACTAAGATGCATTGATGAAAACCAAGCCCAAGAACTGATGAGAGAATTCCGTGAAGGAATATGTGGTGGACACTTTGCACCTACTTGCACCACCCACAAGATAATGAAGGATGGATTCTACTGGCCATCGATATTCAAAGACTCATATGCCAAAATAAGGAAATGTGTATTGTACCAACAATTTTAAGGAAAAATGAAGAGATCCATGATGCCTTTAAAACCAATAATTGTAGAACAACCGTTCTCCCAATGGGGACTTGATGTTGTCGAGCCAATTAATCGGAAGTCTAACAAGGGACACATGTACATTCTCACGACTACAGATTATTTCACAAAATGGACAGAAGTAATAGCATTCAAGAAAGTTGATTATGAAGAGATAATTAAGTTCCTCAAAGATAATATCCTATCGATATTTGGTGTCCCAGATAAATTTATTACAGATAATGGTTCGATTTTCATCAGGTCAAAGTTTACAAAGTTTTTTGGAGAATATGGAATTATCATGGGTCAATGATCGAATTATTATCCACAAGGTAATGGCCTTGTTGAATCCATAAACAAAAGACTTGTTTAGATAATGAAGAAAACCATTGACAAGAACCACAGAAATTGGCATCTGAAGCTGACAGATGCATTATGGGCAAGTAGAATTACTCTGAAGGATAGCACCAGGATGTCTCCATATACATTGGTTTATGGGAAAGAAGCAAAGATTCCAATTAACATTGAACTCAATGCATTGAATTTCATGGTTAATACAAAATATATAGAAGAAATTTCACCCATCGAGAGGAGAATCAACCAATTGTTGAAGTTGGAAGAAGAAGGAAGAAAATCCCTAAATCAAAATTCTCAGAGGCAGTAGAGCATCAAAAGATATTTTGATTAGAGAACAACTACAAAGAATTTCTATAAGGGAGAGTTGGTGTTACTTTGGAACAAGGCCAAGGAGAAACCGTCAATGCATACAAAGTTTGCAACACTCTAGATCGGACCATACGTCATCAAGAAGATCTTGGGTTTTAACTCCTATATGCTCCAAGACATGAAGGGTAAAAGATTAATGTTTACTATCAATGACCAACATTTGAAAGTTTATTCTCCTAAGACTTTCCCATTATATTTGTACATAATTTTATTTTTCAGTTTGTATATTCTTACTCTAACTCGATATCCCAATAGGCAGAAGCACCTGGTCATGAAAGGTTCTAGATTCTTGACAACCCACATGGGTTTATCATCCCACAGTTGGATCCAGTTTTTGAGATCAATTCCCGCTTCCAAAATTTCCCTCCCCTTTTCTATTTTCCTAACTTTTGTTGTCCATTTCTTTTCCCTCTTCTATACTTATCCAAATTCCCCTTTTCTTCTTTCCCTTCCATTCTCCCTTTCTAGTCACTATACTTAGTTTTTTTTTTCAAAAAATGATGGGTTCGTGGTTTAGAGGAATTGCGGGTTCTCACTTCCTATTCCCATATCATGAGTCCGACCGACCACCGTATCATCCTATACTTAACTGTTTCTATAGTAATGGGTTCTCCTATTGGCGGGTTCAAGCTTTCATATCCCATGTTCTGCGATATACATTTCTCACCCAAAAGATCCATGATCTACATGTTGACCATCGAACTCCCTCATCTCCTAAGCATCTCATCTCTCCTATATTGAGTCTAACTAGACGCATTAAAAAACTTAGCTAATTTTTATCTAGGTGGATATCGGTGGCCACCCACCTTTTCCGACTGGCTCAAAACAGTGTTCTGGCAAATTTGGCAATTTACTATTTTTAGTAGTTTTTAACTTCCGGGGCCATTTTGAGGGCCCAAATGAAGGTTTTTCAAGATAGAGGTTCTAAATGATATCCAAAAGAATTATTGAACCCCCAAAATTAATCTCCTCGATGATACCTTTCCAACGAGCTATCATACACCTAAAATGGAAATCGTATGCAAAAGTTACAACACCGAGAAGTTGATGTACTAACTTACCCAAATGGGGCCCACATGACTTTTGGTGCTTCATCTCCTAGGGTTAGGTTTTTGGATGTATAGGGTTTTTTGGCATTCTTGTTTATTGTAAAAATGCCTTCAGAGCCTCATTTTAATTATCTTCTTGCGAATGCGAGTAGCCCTCACATCTCTTCTCAGAGATAAGCTACCACCATTCTAGAGAGTCTTTCACTCTGTATTTTTACAATCTCTGTACATTTCATTCATTAATAGAAATAGTGTATTACTGTATATTCGTGTTTATGGTTGATTATCTGATACATTTATGTTATCTTATTGAATATCTACGATATCTTTGTGCATTTATTTATTATATCTCCACTCGAATTTCGTGCCGAAAATAATCCGAATCAGTGGTATCAGAGAAGGCTGCTCTTGATCATTTTTTCAGTGCATGTCCCTGATGAGGTCTGAGTATAGAAATTTGGGTCTCAAGATTGTCTCTCTTGAAGACAATATCTCTCGCACACCCAAGAAACCCTCAATGGTAGAAGAAAAGAAAAATGATGGAGTAGATGATCCTTTCAATCTATTGCTTGAGCAAGCTCTCACGCGACAGAGGGACGAAATGATGGAGAATTTTTCCCACGTCCTTCAACACCTATCGATAAAACAAGGTGCATATTTATCAAGTGGCCACTTTGGAGGCACCTTGCCTTTCAAGGTACAAGTTAATTTTGATATTCCTGTATTTGAAGGACAAATAGATGCAGAAGCCCTAGAAAAATGGTTAACTCTGCTAGAAGGTTATTTCTCTGTTCACAATTTTTTTGAAAAAGAAAAGATCACCTTCACACTCCTTAAAGATCTCCCTTATGTCAAACATTGGTGGGAAACTTACTGGGAGAAAATTTCCACAGAGGAGTCTGGAATATACGGGGCCGATCCCACTTGGGATTTTTTGTGGATGCAGTAAAGGAATAGTATTACCTTGTTGGAAACTATGAGGACCAGTACATGAGATGGACCACATTGTGGCAAGAGAGGGGCGAAGTAGTTTTAGAGTTCACCAACACGTTCCATACCTTGTGCACCAAGATGGGTATCAAAGACTCCGAGCGTCATTTGGTTCTAAAATACCGTGGGGCTCTACATAGATACATCCAGACTGAAATGGATTTTCTGGACATCTCATCACTCAGTGTTTCTTATTGATATGCTTTTAAAATCGAGTAGAAACTTAAGAACCAAAAAAAATGGGATTTTAGGTCTGCAAATCCGTAACAACCAAAATATGACCAAGACGGCCCTAACAAATAGTCTCCCGAAAACCAGTCCAAGACATAGGAAAAGAAGGGTCACGGGAAGACAAAGAAGGACACCAGAAAATGGTGCGATTTCCACAAAAGCCCCTAACAAGACACTGATGAATGTTGTTCAAAACATTCATTGGTGGCCAAGATCAAAGACAAGGAGCCAAACCCTGATTCATAATTCGATTATGAAAATACTGATAAAGGAAAGATCATTGATGCAGACCCCACTGTTATTTTCGCGACCGCAACAATTAAACCAGAAGAACCAATAGATCCTGAAGAGGGGGAGTGAATTTTTCATTCACAAATGTGGGTGAAGGGGACCCCGTTGCATTTTATTGTTTATAGAGGAAGCCAAGAGAACCTCATCTCAACAGAGGTCGTCGAACAGTTGGGATTGTTGACAACACCATACCCGCAACCATACAACATTGGGTGGCTTCGCCAAGGATGAGATCTTCATGTAAGCCAATAGTGTCGATTGTCATATGAAATTCAACCCTTCAAGGATGAGGTATTATGTGATGTTTCCCCACTGGATGTCTGTGATGTTCTCTTGGGCCAACCATATATGTGGAAGCGCCATGCTTTTTATGAGTCTCGACCCCGCAGTGTCATTGTTACTTTAGGGGGTCATCTCTACAAAATACTAGAGGTATTCCTAACTACCGTTCCACCTAAAAAGTGCCACAAGGTAGTATCTCATACTGCAAAATTCAGCTTCTTCACAATCTATTCAAAAGGGGAACATAAGGACACTGCAACCACTACAGCTTCGCCCTAAGCACCTTCTATCCAATAGAAGCAGGTCGAAAAGGTTGCAAAAAAGCGCAAAGAGTCATTCTGCACACCGTCCTGTCATGTAGCCCAACTTGTTGAACAACCTCAACCTTAATAGGTTCATGACAGACTTCCACAAACTAAGTAGTGCGACGTCTCCACCAAGGCAGCTAGCTCACCAAGATGTAGATTTAGTAAATTCTTTTCCCTCGCCCCCGGGAACTCAACGCAATGGAGACCATTGCTTCTTAAGGAGGGAGGATTGATCCAGGTGGATATCGGTGGCCACCCACCTTTTCCGACTGGCTCAAAATAGTTTTCTGGGAAATTTGGCAATTTACTATTTTTAGCAGTTTTTAACTTTCGGGGCCATTTTGAGGGCCCAAATGAAGGTTTTTCGAGATAAAGGTTCTCAATAGTCGAAGGAATTATTGATCCCCCAAAATGAATCTCCTCAATGATACCTTTCCAACAAGCTATCATATGCCTAAAACGAAGATCGTATGCAAAAGTTACAACCCTGGGAAGTTGATGTACTAACTTACCCAAACAGGGCCCACATGACTTTTGGTGCTTCATCTCCTAGGGTTAGGTTTTTGTATGTCGAGGGTTTTTGGCATTCCTGTTTATTGTAAAAATTCCTTCAGAGCCTCATTGTAATCATCTTCTTGCAAATGTGAGTAGCCATCACATCTCTTCTCAGAGATAAGCTGGCACCATTCTAGCGAGTCTTTCACTCTGCATTTTTATAGTCTCTATACATTTATTTCATTAATAGAAATAGTTTATTAATGTATATCTGTGTTTATGGTTGCATCTCTAATACATTTATGTTATCTTATTGAATATCTACAATATCTCTCTGCATTTTTTTATTATATCTTCGCTCGCATTTCGTGCCGGAAATAATCCAGATCAAATTTTCAACCTTTCACGACTGCGATATTGTGGGTTCCTGGGTCGGTGGGATCACAAAAATCCCAAATCCTAATTTCTCTCGTCCGTCCACGACACCTTCACACTTTTACCAATATAAATTTAGTATGGTTTAATGATAATAACTCATCATATAGGTCCCGTAAAGATCCTCATTAATAAGAGAGGGGATCGAGGAGATTTCTTGTTAAACAACACTAAAGCATGATTTGCAAAAGATTATATTATATCTCTCAAGTGCTCATTTCAAATATTATCTGGATTAAAAGAACACTCTCGTCAACTTATGGAAGCATCAGCTCGACAATAGTTCTACAAAGATAATTTAAACATTTTTGGATGTGAGGACCATAAATTTCAGTGGTCTATAGCATTTTCTTACTATTCATCCCCTTCTGCTCAGAAGGAAGTAATTTGGACATCCATAATTTCTTGTCCAGGTTGTGTTCCTAATTTTTTTGACTACAAGGAACTGGTTTCCTGGTGCACTGATAAGTATATACCAATTCAATGGATTATTCAACTTCAAGACCATTGTCATGTTTCTCTTGCACCTCAAGTATTCTGTAAAATGCTAAAAATCCTAGAGCCAACACTCACTTTCAAAGGTGAAGATTGTAGGGACTTATTAAAAAGGAATGAAAATGGCCTAGATCTATTTCCTGAATTCTTGGAGAATCCCATGGCCATCCCTGAAGATATTACTATGTTGCATGTCAACTTGTTCAAAAATCTCTTTCTGGAAATTTCTTGGTTATTCACCAGAGTGATAGGCCAAGAAACTACTACCAGTATTTCCTGTATGATTGTTTATATATTATATTTTACTGTCAAGGAGTAGGCCATTTTCAATTGGGGAAAGTTTATTTCCATTGAAATCTCTTCCCAGTTGTCATAGTATAAAAAGGATAAGAAATTCTTTATGGATTCTTATTTGTTTTTTGCGATAACAGATTCCTGTCAATTTCCTAAATTTTCTATCTACAGGAAGGTGAATTGTGAATTTGACCCTGAGACCTTTTGGTACGAAGCATTATGGAGGCACAAATATTCCTTGCATTTTTATGAAGTTTTCAATGATTTTTTTTTGGTTTTTAAAGGATGGTTGTTTGGAAAAGATACCCCAATAATATCTGCCTCGAAAAGTAAATTTCTAGATAAAAAGGGGACATTGGAGAAAATGGAAAATTACAATGTTATCGGGATTTTCATATCTAAGGACAATCCCTCCTTTCTTCCATGCCATATATCTGACATAATGTTTGTTACAGAAGTTGCACGGAAATATAATTTATGGCTGTAATGTTTTCATGAGAAACAAAAAAATCAATTCATACCTTTGCATTGGAAGATTGGGGACTTTGTTTTAAAAAATATGAACAAAATCGATGAATTCGCAAACCACTTCCACAACTTGAATATCAAGTATGCTGAAAAGATAAAAGGGTTTGAACCTAACAAAATTTTTGTGGAACATATGTTAACAGTGGGGTTTAACAATTCATTTATCCATACTATTCTAGGAGAAGAAGAATATAATAACTTGGGTGCTCCTATCCACACTACTTGCAAATTAGAGACGATACTCAAGTACAATATATTTTACAAACAAAAAGGAAAGGGTCCCAGTGAGAAGAGTTCCCAGTCCCCAAATGTTACTCCTAAGACTAAAACATCTCGGAGCAGTACTCTAGTATTCCACCCATATAGAAAAGTGATTAACAGTAGTTTAGGCAAAGGAGGAGACAATAACCCCCCTCTAGGAAAGATTGAAAGCTCACATAAACTTCCTCTGAGGAAGAAGAGCAAGAGTATTGTACAATAGGAAGAAGAACATTGCATTGAAAGTGACATCAACAAATTCTCCCTCGAAAATATGGAGATTGAGGCTGACATCGAGAAAATGTTTCTTAACATTGATCATCCAAGAGGCACAACCCACCAAAATCCGTCATTGGAAATTGTTGAAAATGAGACCTTCGACGAAGAAGAATCATTAGTATTTCAGAGCATTGTCTTTGACAACGAATCTAAGAAATTAATTATTGAGAAGAGTGATGTGAAGAATAAAAAAGGGAAATCTCGATCGAAGGTTACACTAAGAAATATGTGGCCTTCCCAGATTTCCCTAATACATAGAGCAACCGATGATGCATTTGACGACTCCATTGGTGGTCTCGAAGAGGAAAATATAAAGTTAAAGGAAAGGATTAAGGTACTGGAAGTGTTAAGGTCCTAACCCACACATAGGTAGATCAATGTATTTGGATGTAATAAAGGTCAATATTAATAAGGCCTTTCAATAAAATAGAATAAGGCGGATGTAAGAAGACCTAATAGAAGATTCTACTTCTAGAAGGATCTTCCTCTAGATGCTTCTCTTAATAGACATATTTAGTATAAATAAGGGTCGAGGGTATGAAAACCCTAGCTTGAAGATTATTGTAACAGAGCACTGCTCAACTAGAGGTTTCCCCCTCAAAGAGGCCTGTGAACATTGCTTTCTGAATCAAAGTGCTATTTCAGTTGTTGTTCTCATATTATTTTTGTGTTATTGTGGAGATTATGCTAGTTATATTACTGTTATTCTGCCATTTCTAGCATTTTATTTCTATTCTGCGTATTTATTATATATGGTATCTTGCAAGTGGTATCAGAGCACTTTCCTTGGTAGAAATTGTGGGTATTTTTTTTCCAGGGTAGAGAAGTATTTCGACGTATTTAAGCCATAGAGATCTATCGCTAAGCGCATAAACCCGTGGTTGAGGGATTCATACATGCAGGAAATACAAGTGGTTCTTAAGTGCACATCTGTTGGCCACCCTTGTAACCCATGTTGGTACCCCTTCAAGTGGTAGTGCATTTAGACAACACTTGTGTACGGATCGGCCTAGATTTCCTGAATCCCTCTTTAGATAAACCTATCAGCTGCCGGACTGCTATAGTGTCACCGAGAACAACACTCAGGAAGATACTCTCTAGTACCTGGGTAGTTGGGTAGTACAACTAAGGGTACGGTCTATCCTCCTTGGTTAGTGCCCTGAGATATTGGGCCGAGTACTACTTTTGGACCCCGCACGTGTATCAAAGAGCTATAGCACAAAGCAAACCCTTGTCTGTAGAACCCTTGAATACCTAACCCTTGGGGAACATAAACATAAACATAAACATAAAAAAATTTATTGTTGCGCATATTTGTTCGGGTTGCCAGGTAAATACACATTTCTTTTTGGTTAAGAATTTGGGGATTTCAGCACTGCAACATTCTTCAGACCGAAGTATAACCCCGCAGTTGTAAAAAAAAAAAAAAAAAGTCTGGAAATTTTTTCACCATTATTTGAGACCTATTCCATTAGATTCATCTCTTATCCCTTATCACATTCATCCATATCATTTTTCTGCAAAAATTTCTGACCCCGCCCGCTCCCTTTTCAGTTCACCCATCCTCATGGCCCATACCTGTAGCTAAGAATTGGAGTCTCGCTTCAACACCATGCAATCTAGTTTCCTCGAGACCCAACAAGAAGTGAAACAACTCATTGCTACTATTGCATCCTGTGATACATCCATCAATACCACCATAAATGCATCCATGCAGTCCGCAATGGCGGAAGTCAAACAAGAACTGACCAGCCAGCTTGAATCTATCTTTGCATCACTCTGGGCCAAACTCAAGATCCCTACCGATGACCCTTTTCCTGACGCACATACAAAGACTGAAGGTGAAACTTCTTCCCATTCCCATACCTTTCAGCCCCATCACTTTCAACGGGACATACACCTTCCGCGAGTGGATGTAACCAAATTTGATGGCTCGACTCAAGATCCCTACCGATGACCCTTTTCCTGATGCACATACAAAGACTGAAGGTGAAACTTCTTCCCATTCCCATACCTTTCAGCCCCATCACTTTCAACGGGACATACACCTTCCGCGGGTGGATGTAACCAAATTTGATGGCTCGGACCCCACTAGTTGGGTCACCCAAATCGAACATTATTTATCTCTCTACAACATTACAGATGACTTGGCCAAACTTCGGTATGGTGTTCTCCATCTATATCAAGAACGCTGGCAATGGTGGCAATGGAGAAAAACTTCCCATCAAGGGTATATTGCTTGGACCCAATTTGTGACTGAGCTTTATGAACACTTTGACACTGACACCAACCATTTGGGCCATTTGACAAAATTGAAACAATTAGGAACAGTAGAAGACTTCATAATTGCATTTGAGCACCTGGATTTTGGAGCAAAGGGCATGACTGATGCTTTCTTTCGAGAATGTTTTATCAGTGGCCTCAAGGAGGAGATTCGGGCCCATGTCCTCATGGCTCCACCTGCGACTTGGGTGGAGGCTACTAAAAAAGATAAAGAATCAAAACAAATTGTTTCCTCTCAAAACCGTAAGCCTTCCTTTATCCCTCGGCCTAAACCAGTAAACCCCACTACTCCCTCCACCCCAGTAAAGATCCAAAAACTGACCAGGGATGAAATGGATGAATGCCAACTCAAAGGCCTTTGTTATAATTGTGATGACAAATATTTTTCAGGCCACAAATGTAAGGAAAAAAATCTTTTTATGTCCATCTCTGAGGATATTCTGGAAGAGGATGTTGAAACTCCCCTTGTGCCCGAGTCACCAGAAATCACCGACATAAACCCTCCCTCCGACCCTCCCGAAGTGGAACCTATCATTTCCCTCAATGCTCTCATCGACTTCTCTACCCCCCAAACCCTCAAGTTAATCGGTTACCTCAAGCACCAAAAGTTCATCATTTTGGTTGATAGTGGCAGCACCCACAATTTTATTCATCGCCGCATTCCCAAGAAACCCATTTCTACATCCATGCTGTCAAGAATTTCCAAATCATGATTGCCAATGGTGGTTCTATGAAATGTGGCAGGTGTTGTGAAAATGTGCATCTCCAAATCGGTGATTACCACCTAAAATCCCATATGTTTGCTTTTGACATGGGCGGTTGCGACATTGTGTTGGGTACAGACTAGCTAAGGTCTTTGGGTCCCATTCTCATGGATTTTCAAAACTTCACCATGCAATTTGACGAAGAAATACACCAATATAAATTCCAAGGCATCACTGTTGGTTCACCTGAGGTCATCAGTTCTTATCGCATGGAAAAGCTTCTCAAAAAAGGTCATTCTGGTGTCATTGCCCAACTCCATGCCATACAAGCCACAGAGACACCCCCAGTGCCCCAAGACCTCAAAGCCCTCCTTTCTAAACATCAAACAGTATTTTCCACTCCCGAAGGACTCCCTCCTTCCCACGGTGTTCATGATCATTCCATTCCCCTTGGTCTGGGAAGCCTTCCCCCCAATCTCCATCCATATTGCCATCCCTTTGCAAAAAAAAATGAAATTGAGAAAATGGTCCAGGAACTCCTTACTGCAGGCGTCATCCATCCTAGTACAAGCCCTTACTCATCTCTGGTCATCATGGTACTGAATAAAGAAGGTTCTTGGAGAATGTGTCCTGAATTCCGTGCTCTCAACAAACTGACCATCAAAGACAAATTTCCCATTCCTGTCATTGATGACCTCCTGGATGAATTGAGTGGTGCCCAATTCTTTACCAAACTTGATCTTCACTCAGGCTATCACCAGATACGTATGAAATAGGCTGACATTCCCAAGACAACCTTTCGCACTCATGAGGGCCACTATGAGTTTTTTGGTCATGCCCTTTGGCTTGTGTAACGCCCCCTCCACCTTCCAGAGCCTCATGAACCATGTCTTCCACCCTTTTCTCCGTCATTTTGTCTTAGTTTTCTTTGATGATATCCTCATCTATATCAAAACCTAGACATACCATCTTACTCATGTGGATCAAGTTCTCTGCCTACTCTCTCAGCACCAAATTTTCCTGAAACAATCCAAATGTGCTTTTGGTGCCTCAGAAGTAGAATACTTGGGTCATCTAGTGGGAAAGGATGGCATCAGTGTGGACCCAAAAAAGATTGAAGCTATGCAAGACTGGACACACCCAAAGACTCTCAAAAGCTTGCGTGGATTTTTGGGCCTAACAGGGTATTATCGCAAGTTTGTTAAGAACTACAGAAATATTGTAGCACCTCTCATGGCTCTCCTAAAAAAGAAATATTTCACCTGGACTCCAACCGCTGCTCAATATTTTTAAACCTTGAAGATGGCCATGTGCACCACTGCGGTTCTGGCCCTTCCTGATTTCACAAAAATGTGACGCCTGAGGGAAAGGAATCGACGCTATCCTTATGCAAGAGGGTCGACCTTTGGCCTTCCCCAACAAGCAACTGTCTGAAAGGAATCTAGGCAAACCCATTTATGAAAAGGAAATGTTTTCAATTTTGCATCCCATTGATCTATGGCATCCTTATCTCTTGGGGCAATGCTTCCAAATTAAGACTGACCATCAAAGCCTCAAGTACTTTCTGGAACAATAAATTTCCTCCTAGGAGCAACAAAAATGGGTGACTAAGCTCTTTGGATATGATTATGATATCATTTACAATAAGGGAAAAGACAATGTCATAGCGGATGCACTGTCTTGGAAATATGAAGACGAAGGATCCCTTTTTTCTCTTTCCTTCATTATACCCGATTGGCTCCAAGCTGTGCGCCAGGAATGGCTTCAAGATCCCAAAATTTCGCATCTGATCCAGCAACTGCATAACAAGGCTCCGGCTCCCCCAGGGTACTCCTGGCTCCAGGATGAGCTTCAATACAAAGGGCGCTTGTATTTAAGTAAACAATCCAAGCTCAAATCCATGGTACTTTCTGAGCTTCATGCTACACCCACAGTGGGGCACTTAGGGTTCAGCAAAACATATGACCGGGTCAAACGTTTTTTTTTCTGGGATGGTATGAAACAGGACATCCATAATTTTGTCACTGAATGTGAGGTGTGTCAACACAACAAGGGAGAAACAGTCAAATCTTCGGGCACCCTCCAACCGCTTCTGATTCCCCCTACTATTTGGAAGGATATCTCTATGGACTTTATTACAGGCTTACTCAAATCGGGGAATAAATCAGTCATAATGGTGGTGGTGGATCACCTTTCCAAGTATGCTCATTTTTGTGCTCTTCACCACCCATTTACTGCATCCACGGTGGCTCAAATTTTCATGGACCAGGTCTTCAATCTTCATGGCATGCCACACTCTATTGTTTCTTATCGTGACCCAACTTTCACAAGAAATTTTTGGCAAGAACTGTTTAAGCTACAAGGCACACAATTGCATCTTAGCTCAGCTTATCATCCCTAGATGGATGGTCAAATGGAAGTTGTCAACAAGTGTTTGGAAACATATCTGAGGTGATTTGCCTCTGAAAAACAACACCAGTGGGCTCAATGGTTACCCCTAGCCAAATGGTGGTACAACACTACATACCATACAACCACTCACATGACTCCTTTTGAAGCAGTATATGGACAAAAGCCACCTTCGGTTCTCTCATACTTACTAGGTACCTCAAAGGTCTAGGCAGTTGACCAAACACTTACAGTCCGAGAGGATATCCTTAGTACCCTTAAAGAGAACTTGGTCATGGAACAGAATCGAATGAAGAAACAAGCAGATCAAGGTCACTCTCAATGTCAATTTGCAGAAGGGGATCAGGTGTTTCTGAGACTGCAACCATATAAGCAAACTTCCCTTAAGTCCGAGCATTCTCAGAAGCTAGCGCTTAGATTTTATGGCCCTTACACAGTTCTCAAGTGTGTGGGACAAGTCGCATATCAGTTAGCTCTGCCCAGTCAGTCAAAGCTACATCCTGTTTTTCATGTTTCATGCTTGAAGAAGGTGATTGGAACTAGGTGCCAAATTCAAACCAACCTTCCAGAGTTAGCTGAAGAAGGATCCATTTGGCTACAACCAGAAGCAGTTTTGGACTAGCGTGAGTGTCGCCTGTGTCAGAGAACCATCAAGGAAGTGCTAGTACAATGGAAATATATAACTCCGACAGATGCCACTTGGGAACCAACTACCATTCTGCAGCAGTTTCCACATCTCAAGCCTTGAGGACAAGGTTGTTTTTGAGGGGGCGGACATGTTAAGGTCCTAACCCGCACATAGGTAGATCAATGTATTCATATGTAATAAAGGTCAATATTAATAAGGCCTTTAAATAAAATAGAATAAGGTGGATGTAAGAAGACCTAATAGAAGCTTCCACTTCTAGAAGGATCTTCCTCTAGATGCTTCTCTTAATAGACATATTTAGTATAAATAAGGGTCAAGGGTATGAAAACCCTAGCTTGAATAATATTGTAATAGAGCACTGCTCAATTGGAGGTTTCCCCCTCGAAGAGGCCTGTGAACATTGCTTTCTGAATCAAAGTGCTATTTCAGTTGTTGTTCTCATATTATTTATGTGTTATTGTGGACATTATGTTGGTTATATTACTGTTATTCTTCCATTTCTAGCATTTTATTTTTGTTCTGCGTATTTATTATATCTGGTATCTTGTAGGAAGAGGCCTTGATGCCTCTTCCAATTCTTTCCATCCCTTTGGAAATTGTCGGACCCACCATGCCCACAGCTAAATTAATAGGATCCTCAAGCTTACTTACATCATCCAAGATTTATGTGGAGAATAATATCAATAAAATAATGCCACTGATCACATAATCTTGGGAAATTCCAAAGAACATGATTTCTTTTGGCTCGAGGGTGCATTCCTTCCATGAGTATTTGTAGGCTGACTTAAAAAATGAAGAAGTCTTTTACCTTGATTCCACGGTACCCTTTGGTGTTAAAGTTTCCAACATGTCAAAGCTAAGGAGAAGAGAAGAGGGCGTTCCCTCTCCAAGTTAGATCAATCAATTGAATGCATGTTGGAAAGAAATGATAAAGAACTTGAATAACAATGTTCAAGTGTGTAGCCAAGCCATATCAAGGAGGGAAGAACTATTCAAAAGGCTCACGGAGGTGGACCTAGCCGGAAGCACTAACGAAGTCCAAGATCCCAAGTTGATCCTCAACTCGTTGTTCCTAACAAAACAACAGTTCAATGAGAAAGTTGAGATTTTTAAAGGATTGTTAATTGAAAAATTCTATGGTATAATTGAAATTTCATGGATGATTTTAGGGGCTAAATTTCACTCATGGGCTAATTTTCCATGGTTTTCCCAAAAAACGATTTGCTATTTTAAAAATGATTCTCCCAAATTCTATAGGATAAAATTATTTCACCTTAAAAATCACCAAAACGTTATACAAATTATATAAAAATCCTTATAAATTTCAAACTTTTTACAAAAATATCGCTAAACATTTTATAGTTGGCATATGAAGGATTAGTAAGATTCACCAAGGTTTCTACATTTTAAAATAAATTTCCAGCCTTAAAATCATCCTTGAATTGAATATGATGAGGACGCCATAGATAACTGGCTAGTGGATTACTCTGTAAAAAATCAGGACATTGAAGAAGCATTACATGGCATTTCCCTTGATCTAAGAGAATTGGAGGGTGAGCTATTCAACATCAAAATCCAACATGAAATCAATGTGGCAGCAATGAAAATTTACATTGGAGAATGGTTCAAGAAAGCTATCGATAAACTAACCAATGAAGGGAAAGAAGTAATTGAGACAGTTCCTGTAACCGTTGATGAAAACGATAAAAGGGCATCAACAAGCAAATGAAAAGGAGAGAGACCATCATAGTAGGTTTATGTTGATCATATCCTTATTTTTCTTTATCAAGTTCTTCATCCAGTTTTCCACCTCTTTCACTAGAAAGGTTTAATCGAAGACTGATAACTCCTTTTTTCTTCTTACTAGGTCTTTTTTATCCTTCTACCGCCCACTGTCTTCTTTCTAAAAGATTATTTCTTGTATTTATATTCTTTATGGTCCGTGGGATCCCCAATCCGAGTCTTTAAGACAAACACATTTAGAATTTCAAAGAATATGTAATAGACTATATATATATATATTGAAATTTAAAGATAACTACTTTGGGAACAATCTCGATTGTTCTTTGTAACCCTATTTTCATAATATAAAGTATTTGAGGTTGATCTATCATTATCTTTATTTGAGTTTCCCATGTGTCCACTATGTTAAAGTTCTATTATGCATGAAAATAATCTTCCTTTTTATTTTATGTGATTGTAAATATTTATCTTAAACTATGATGGATGTGAGGAAATTTTGATTATTTTATTTAAATGCGTGGAGTGTGTGATTCCTAGTCCTTTATCAAAAAATTTATTTAAAAGGAAAACAAAAAACATTTTCCTTTTATTTGATTGCAATATTTATGTGTATTTGATTACCACGACAAAATTCTGTCAAAGTCCTATATTCTGAATATTTAGAAATCCCAAGAAAATCTAAAGAGGATTACCACCTCTATAAAAATGCAGGGGGATTTGCCTCCTCATGAGGTTGTCGTTTCAGTCCTAATAGATTCAAGCGTCAACAATAGTATCTAGGACAAACCTTTGGAATAGATTGGAAGAGAGAAACATTCCTTTCAACTTGAAGGATGTTGCATCAAGGTTGTATAAGAAGGTTATTTCCAAGTTTAGGAACATTGAGGGCTAGTTGAAATAAATTAAATATAATATAGAAGTTAAGCAACATTGACCCTTTCCCACAACCCTTTTTTGCATCTACATTGACAAGTTATAATATTTTTTGGAAGAAGTTGTTGGAAAATTGGTTGTCATTGGTGTTAACCTTATAAGAATCCCTAAAGAAAAGCCCAAAATCCCCTAAGAATGATGATGATATGTCCACTTGAAAAATCTTTGAAGAACCTTGAAGAAGCCTTGACATAAGTGTATATAATTCCAAATTATTCTCCTTATGTAATATTTTTTAATCATGTCCCTCACATGATGAGATAACATGTGGTTTTTTACACATGCCCACTTTGAGTTGTACACAAATGGAGCCTTGAAGGAGCCTTGAAGAATACCTAAAACCAAGTGAATAATCCCCTAAAGTCAAGTGAAGAAGCCTCTAAAACCAAGAGAGGAATCCCCTAAAACCAAGAGAATAATCCCCTAAATCAAAGGGAAGAATCCCCTAAAGTAAAGTAAATAATCCCTTAAAGTAATGTAAAGAAGCCCCTAAGGTCGACCATCCTTAAGGAAGAGGTGCGACCCAAAAGTTGTGACCCTTGGTTGCACCCACTCATCCGGAGAGGAATCATATAAATATGAGGAGCCTCATTTAGAATTTGGATCAAACAAATTTGATCTAGCCAAGAAAAAGGAGAAAATTTCCAAGGGAGGATGAAGTGAGAAGAGCAAAATTACAAGGGAAGATTGAGTCTTGTGATGATTTGTTCCAGGGTTTTCTTTTAAGGTCATCTTGGAATTTTTGATATAATTTTTTTTTTATAGAATGATTCATATAGTGAAAATTGGATATGTTTTAAAGGATATATCGAATAATCTTGGTTATGAATTTCAGGTCTTGAATAATTACAAGTTTGGAGTTATACTCAATGGAAGTTGAGGTTTTTAAAACTAGGGTTTTCTTCTTCAAAACTAGTCATCTTGCTATTTTCTCTATAAATTGTTTTTGTGGATGATTCAAGGAGACAAACTTCGAGGAATTTCAAATAATATATGAAGGAATATTTGGTATAGTTTCATATCCTAATTCATTAAAGGTACAAATCTATACTTGTTGGAAGTTAGGGTTTGTGACTAATCTAGAAACTAGTCCCAAACATGTGTTCAAGATAAAAACGTTATATATGAAGCTTAGTAGGTCCAAATTGAATTCCACTTATTGCATTAGAAGCACAAAATATCATAATATCTGAGGTACAAGTTTTATAATTGGAAATGGAAAATTGAGCTCTTGGGAAATCTTACAAGTTTGAAGATTTGAGGTACAGTTCTGAGCAGTTTTGTATGCAAATTTAAGAAGTGATTTTGGGATTGTATTCTGAGTAGTTTTGTATGCAAATATTCCAAGGGGATTGGTTTTTACTTC
This sequence comes from Picea sitchensis, assembly GCA_010110895.2. Taxonomy (NCBI): domain Eukaryota; kingdom Viridiplantae; phylum Streptophyta; class Pinopsida; order Pinales; family Pinaceae; genus Picea; species Picea sitchensis. The sequence continues at coordinate 14,582 of SNQJ01S0031482.1, read as the reverse complement.
TAGTAGGTGTTGAAAAACTCAAGGAGTCGGTGCTTCCTTCAAGTTGGTTCTTGTAAAATCTTCAAACTACTTTAGAAAAGTTTTCGTGGTTTTCTCCCAGCTGGGTATACACGTAAAAATATATGTGCAATGTGTATGATTTTATTTCATTATGAATGACATTATTAATGGTTGATTTTTATTTAGTGGTTGAAGGTTAAAATTGTTGAAATAACTCTATACTGATTCACCCCCCCTCTAAGTATTCTTGAATATTCTAACAATTGGTATCGAAGCAGGTTCCTTCAGGAGTAGTCTAACCAGTGGAAGGAAGATCATGGATAAGAAAGGATAATTTACCAAAAATGGAACACCACTGTTTGATGGGAAAAATTGTGCTTTTTGGAGCATAAGAATGATAATATTTTTGCAGGCACAAGGATTTGATGTTTGGAAAGTTGTATTAAATGGATACATTGTACATTCTGAGCAAGAAGCAAAAAGTTGTAGTCAATAGAATGTTGTCAATTTAACCCTTATGTACACCTTTTCCCAAGTGCAAAAAATCTTATTTAACACTAACTTTGGCCACATGCATAGGTAAATCCATTGAAAACCAAGAAAAATTTTCTACTTGACACAAATAAAACTTCTAACAATGATCTAACAATAAATATCATATTTTCGAATGGGTGCTCCAGTAAAAAATTGCAACAATCTGGAAATGACAACTTTTCCCCTTTTCGCTTTCACCCAACTTAACAATTTTAATCCTGTTTATGCATCCCTACACCAAATCCTTTGGGATTTTGACAGAATATCAATTGGGTAAGTCCATGGATATCTTCCAAACAATATGTCACAATTCCACCCTTAACTGGGCTTCATACTTTTAGTTAGAACCCATAGAAGTTTTGACTATTTTACATTTTTATCCTTGTATGATACACGTGTCTTATTTATAGTCCTACACATTGTTACTTACCTAGATCTCAAATATGGATCCATGGTTGTCTTCTATGGTTTAATAGATTTCCATATACTACTCCTATGTCCCAAATGGACTTATGAGCAAGGATTTATGCCCTATGGAAGTAATCTGGTGCCGAAATTTTACCTTAATTGTTTTGGATGTAACTCCATACAAGCTCCATTTGGTGAACGATTTAGCTTGCTAGAAATATCTCTCTGACCTCTATCATTTTAGAAGAAAAATATGTGTTTCCTTAAAGGACACACAATTTGGTACAAATTTGATTTTCTAAAAACACTATTTAGGCCCTAAAAATGTCCTGCAAGATGAAGACCTTCGAAAAATGGAATTTTCATAGAAAAATTCATTACATTACTGTTGAAATAGTCTTTAGATCCAAACCATTAATCTTGAATTTGGAATTAATCCTAATCATTGATCTTCTTGGCATTTCCAAGTTGTAACTGGACCTCCATAGGCTTGTTGAAAGCTCTTTCTCAGACCCTTCCCATCGAAAGTCGAAAATGTTGGTACAAGGATGTCTCCAAAATCCATAGTCTAAAACATTATAAGACTCTTCCTATCAAGAAACCTCCATTGGAAACAATATTTCCTAGCTCCTCGATATTTCCAAACTCTGATCTCTGATAGCATATCGGTCCCTCTCTATTAAACCTTCTTGAAAGAACCCTCTGACAACCTCCTTCCAAAGACTTGGGCTTGACCACTATGTGGCACTAGCGTATTCATACACCCTTTATGACATGTCCTTTGACATGGAACGATGATGTGGAAACTCACATGTAATTCCCCTTCATGTTCAACCCTTCAAGGGAAACATGTTCGTTTGATAGATAAGACAATCAACAATCATACCTCTCAACGACCATGATCATCTCGAGCTCCAAACATTGCACACTAGTTACCTTAGTCGGGATGAATTCGTCGAGCACTCAAACATTCCCAACCTTCCAAGAAAGATCTCTTGAAACACTGTCAAACTCCCTCCAAACTCTTATCCTAAAACACCGTTGGGCTCCCTATCAGAAACCTTCCATGAGACCTCCAAAAACACTTCTTCAAAAGAACATCTCCAAGATTCGATGGTTGGGAATGACCCCGATTGATTTGACAACTCTTTTTATTTGAGGATTATTCCCTTAGGATTCTCTTCTTCAGAATTTAATTCGCACCCTACTTTAGGAATTTTCCTAAACATGACTCCCAATGAATGACTAGTATTGACCCTCAATGTGATGAATAGTCTTTGTTCATTCAACTCGTACCATCTGAATCCTCCCTTTGAACTCAACCTCATGCCCAGATCCAAGTATTTCCAAATCCTTTTTCTTGAAAGAATTTCATGAATTCTTAGCTCTGATCCTCTTGTGACTAAATCTCGACCATTGATTCTCCAAGTTCAATTAATTTAGGCCATCAATTTCCAAACTTCATGACCACCCTGAAACTTATAGGATTTCAACCTTCAAGACCAAAATAAAATATTCAAAATGCAACTTGATTCCACGAATTACCTTCTTCTACTCTTCTGAAGCACTCAAACTCAAAAATCTTCTCGTAATTTGGGGATTTCACTTTCAGTCACCATTTTCCCCCAAATTCGTTATAGGGAGAAATATGCAACCACGAATTTCTTCAATTCGTGTTGGTTCCTTGCCCATAAAAGTTGAGTGTTAAACCTTGAGCTTTGATACCATTCTGTAACACAAAAAATACCCATGTTGAGTCCCAATACTGCAGACACTAACTTATCCTGCTAAAACTAATTAAAAATGCCCCTCACATATAGTAGAAAACCAAGGGGAATTAGGCCCATAAAAACTACTGCAAATTTTTTTTGATTTACCCATGCACCTACAACGTTTATAAAATCATAGATGCATCTATGGAACACCCAATAATTACACAACATTCAAATAAAATATTTACATAGTAGAATAATCATAATAAACACAAAAAAAACACTTATTTGTTAATAATTGACCAACTGGATGCATACAAAGGATGAACCTCCAATCCATAGGTGTTGTTGTTCATTTTATCTCAATAGTAGGCCACCCCCGAGATGAGGATATGAGTCCAAAAGGAGATCCAATCCATTGACTGTCCACTCTCCACACACACAACAACCCCCAAACTGGGTTCTACTCCTACAGTAGTTCCAATCCTCCAACTCTCTCTTTTCCCACAAATCACACTACCCAAGGAATTTACCCCTTTCAATGCTCACAGTACCCCAAGTTGTACCATTTTTTTATCATGGCCCTGAGTGCACTCAGTTGGAATCAACAACCAACATTCAAGAAGACCCAAGAAGAAGATCATGATTTCAGAAGAACAACACCAACTAGAAGACCACCCACACCCAGTGTTGTCTTGGTTTTGTCACATGGGTGAGACAAATCACAACACTTACTTGACTAGTTAAGTCAAATAAATAGTACAGAGGGTTGTGAGTTGATTAGATAACCAAATACACATGAAACAAGGAAATAAAAATAAAAACAAAAATAAACAAATGTTAGAAAAATTGCAAGAACTAGAACCATGAAAATGACAATCATATAGCTACCAATCGATCAATATATTGATAGGATAACACCATAGAGAAAGGAAGGGACTTATGAATCCCATATTCCTCCTTGGGAGGGCTCATGAGTTCCCTAATAGAGAGCTCTTCTCTTCATACAATGGAAAGTGAAAATGGTGAAGAAATACAATGCCAATCCTCTCAAGAGGTGAGTGGAATGGCCCTTGCTATAGTGCTTGAATGATGCAAAGAGAAAAGAGGATTCTATAATAAGAATTCTTGCAGCATAACAATACCTTGAAGTTATTCTTTTATTAGAAAACCCATGAAATATATTTATAGTGTCCATTCATGGAATATATAATTGGTTCATGATGTGAACAAGGGGCCTTTTAGGGCACTCCCTAGCCCTTGACTAGCCTCCAAGATAGATTTCGCTCAGATCTGAGTGTCAAATCATGTTGGAAGTTGGACTGGAAGTGGTTGAGAGGCCGAAAATATTCATAAATGCATCGTTCATGAGAATTTCAAGGGTTTGATCATAGACAGTCGTGCATCTTGCGCATTCTGTGCACAATGCATGCTTAGGGTTGTGTTATCCCACACATTCTGCACACAGTGCATGTGATTTCTTTGGTGAATTTGCGCACTTTGATTTATGAACCAAGTATATATTTTTATGGATTTTTGATGGATTTTGATGCTATAGGTGTACTGAATGTTGTTGGGGTTGATGTCTTTCTTCAATCATTTTTTGTAATATTGCGGACAATTTTTCAATGATAACAGATTCTCCCTAATGTGTGAGGTTAGGAACATACATATAGAAGAAATACATCAATGTTTATTTTGTTGAGAGTTACATTGTAAGGAAGAGTGAAGAGAGGAACTACAAGAGTGATCCACTGGAGGGAGAGGGGAAACTGTGGGAACCAAACCTTTCTCTAGGAAGAAAAAATAAAATATTTATTGAAACGAGGCAGGCATGCCCCATGCTCATGTCATGAAACCAAAATGTGGGACTGTAACTGAAGATGTGTGATAATGTAGATAGTTGCAGCGCCCTCGGGGGTGGTTGATAAAGACAAACAATGGTTCTGAAATGGTGAACTGATTCTGAAACGAGTATTGGACGATGGTAAGAATTGTCGATGACTCGTAGGCATTGATGGCCTATCAAATTCAGAGGTCTTCGACTGGGATGGAAAATTGAAATGGTCGCATAGTAAGACCCACCTTAACATGAGAGGTTTATGAATTTTAATTTTATGGGTTTCAATAGAATAAGAAAGCAATGATGAATCTCTCTGAGCCGTCTGAGACTCCTCATTGAAAAGGTAATGAGAGTCAAGATACTACCTCTCTTTTGGAAACTATGTTGATGTCGGCATGAAGGGAGATGTGACGTCAAGAAGCAAAGGGATTATTGAAATACGCTGAGTAATAGGTGATATCAGGTACTAATGGGTAACATGGATGAATTTGAGACACTATGGGACTCAGGACTGCCCTTGGTTGGGGTGTTGAAGGATTATTGGAAGCAACCGTAAAAATGGATCTAGTGCCAGGGGGACAACTAGATATGGGGTTAAACTGTGATGGAGACTAAAAAGGTGGGAAAACTTAGAGATCGTGGTTACATGGGTTTGGGATACTCAAGGTTTGTCAATGATGTCTATATGAAAAATGGGTGGATGCCCCAACCAAGGGAGACATGGGTTGCTTTTCTAGGTAAAAGAAGGCCATCGTGGATGGTGACTTAAAAAATATATGTATATGCTGGAAAAACGGGCTTTATACAATTACCAAATGAATAAAGAATAATTGGGGTTGAGTATACAGATACAGAAATGGGTGCCCCAGTGAAATAAGGCTTGGCCTATTTAGGGCACAAGTTTGTGAAAGAGAACTGGTGGAGTCCCCATGGGTGGGTTTCTGTATTGGGTAAATGGATGGAGGACAATTTGCAGATGGGAAAATTGATGGTGGATGATATGGAAGGCTAATGGAACTGCAAGGGTGCATTCAACATAGCCAAGTGTAGGATGATATGACCTGAGAGTCCATTAGGAAGGTTATAAATATGATAAGAATAAGTATGAGGTTCATTCTTGGAAGTGCCAAAACTATAGAGGACTCCCAATCCTAGATGGTGAAAAGAATCATGAGTGTCAAGTTATCAATGGGGACTATGAATGGGACAACTCATGTGGAGAAGAGTGCTATAATTTGACAATACTAAAATGTAGTAGAGGTGAAGGTATTGGAGAGCCGAATGTAGGGACCCTAAAGGAAAATGTCATAGGGTGTGACTGGGATATGCAATTGTTTACATAGGGAGTAATTAAATGCCAGTGTCAAACATATACTTGAAGGGACTATAAGATTTCTTAACAAGTACTTGCACAAAAACCAAATACCTGACGTGAACAATATCTAATGATAAAGAACATATAACAACTATTTAATAAAACTGAAATTAAGAATGCATACCTAGACATGGTGTGAGAAAAATGCTCCTCCGGGGATAAGTGCAGTTGATAACCTAGAGAATATGAATGAGTATATTGTTGGATCAAGACCTTGCAGCCGAGATAGTTCGGAAAACATAGGCTCTGAGCTCCTATACCAGAATGTGGAAGTTGGGAAAAAGGGCCTATATGTGGATGGTGGGCCCACAATGCCACCTCATTTGCACTGACACTATTGTTGATCTGGCGAGAGAGTTGTGAGGTGATTTGAATATTGTAAGTGATTTTGAATACCGATCCGGGAGTTGCGAGAGACAAGTTAGTGACCTTATCGTCCTGCATTGTGTGAATATGATGGATGTTAGCTAGGGGATGTATGAAGGGTCGTACAGGGGTTTGTAAGGGTAGGTTCCCAATAATGCATGAGAAATTGGTGAATACCTGTGTATGGGTGCATGGGCGAGAGATGATTTCCCACACATTATGTGTGGGTTTATCCTAAATAGTCACACATTCTTGAATGCGCGGATGTGATGGGAAACCCTGCACATAATGTGCGACTGTGTAGGTAACAACCATGCATATGTGTGTGTGGGTTAGATAGATAATCATGCATTGGATGTGTGCCTGTATCAAGGACAACTGCACACCCATGCACGAATGTGAGTGTGACAGTTGCGCATGAGTGCGCAGTTGTTGGATGAACAGTCACACATAGATGCACAACTGTATGGGGGGAAGTCGCGCACTGTGTGTAGGTTGAGGAGTGTATGAATCATAATGTTTATGATATTGGATGTATGATGTGGATGATCAGGTGTTTCTAGGTGAATATAAGTGATCAACAGAGTTGGGGACAATGTCGTTCCATTGGCGAGAGTGGCATTGGGACCGATTGAGAGAGGCTATGAGGGAGCAACCAGTGGTATGCAGAGACTTGGAAGCTATAAGGTTGCTAAAGTTGTCCGTCTGTCCTTTGATATGGTCGCAAGAGTTCTTACTCCAGTTTTTGATTCAGATGTGGAGCACTGGCCTGTAGTGTTTTGTGGTATGGGGGGAGTAGATGACATTGTTTGTAGTAGAGGACATATATTTTTTGACAGGGCTCCCATTTTGGGGGAGGGAATTGACCGTGGATCCACATATACTAGGGGAGGACAGGGTAGATACCATTGCGACATGACATTATTCCGAGCCAAACCCTATGTTAGGTTCAGAAGTGCAAATTAAGGCCCTAGATGACCTACTGATAGAGTGCATTGCAGCTATGGTGGTGAGGATTTATGGATCCTTGGGCACTCAACGTATCACTGATGGTTATCTAAGGGTGCTTGAGGAGGTCATGGATGGAGACCTATCCACGTGGGGTGTGCTGATGTAGACCCAGATGGTGTCCCAGCTGAACTGATGTTGATGTGTCGATTCTGGTAACGTTTCCTTCAGGTCAGTTTTGGTGGCCTGGTTCTTGGAGAGGGTGCCTCTATTGCACCCTCAGATTCCATTGGCTACAACTTCATGGCGAAAGTCTTGATTAATGCGGTGGGTGCATGTTTTGGCTCGACATGGAGGAGGGGAGGGTGGCCATTAATTTACAGCCACAGTTTCTTGAGTGTGGTGGAATATATCGCAGGTGATTCTACAATTTCCATACACTGGTATTGATTACAGACATGATCCATACATGGTGTTACCTCCTAGGTTGGAATAGGACCATAGAGGTATGTGTGTTATCTATATTTTTTATTTTGGTAGATAGCGTTGATTAGACATGTATATGGATGTTGACACTATATCTATGTTGTTTTGCAGATGTTGGACCCTAGGGTCGAGAGGTCGAGCTTCTCTAGGAGGAAACTCGATGGGAGCTGGATCGACAGGAGCCCACATATCCGAGGGCTAGGTAGAGGCACTGATGATATGATGTCGGTGTAGGACTGTCGAGAGAGCCACATGGAGATGTTGCGACAGTTTTAGAGGACTTGCGCCGATGGTTTGAGTGGTTCCTACAGGGGGTTGCTGAGGGCGTATGGTCCCACATCCAGGATGACGAGGTCCTTGACCAGTGTGTAGGAGTACTGATAGAGTGGCGAGTGTTGATCCGTAGGGAAATGGTGGTGGGGGCATCTATGATGGGTAAAATTCCCCCTAGAAATGGAGTGTCCCCAGCTAGTGGGGTACCTCTGACTGATAGAGGAATTAGGGGGGGGGAGCTTTGGGGGAACCTTGAGTGCCAAGTTGATATATATGGGGTTATGGGCCCGACTTTGTATAAGGTATTTGATGCCCAATTTTGTATTTATAGGGATGATGAGACTTATGAGCCTTTGGGAAGATGTATATATACTTTTTGTAAGACATTGATGACCTTTATGATATATATGGTGGATATATTGGTGATCATTCTTGTCTTTGTGTTTTGTGTTTATGATTTGTGATGTATATTGCTATATTTTGACAAATGTATCATGCTATGTATATGATGTTTTTAATGTGATAAATGCTAATCTAATACTAGGTTAGCCATGTGATCTGCTACTTGATTGAGGTTTATTGGAATATGTGTAAATGTCATGGAATCAAATTTATGATATATGAGTCTAACTTGCAGTTATTTGCGAAAGAGGCAAGGATTGTGAACATGATACACGTTGTTGAGCTATAGGACGACAAGATGGGAATCTAATAGAACACTAAGGTAAAAAATGTGGCAGTGATTGGCCTTGATGAGGAGACCAATGACGAAATCATATTTGACTTGGTTGTTGGTGTCTGGGCCTAAGCATATGCCACTGGAATGGAGTAGTATATGTGAGAGGGTATAGAGGGCCCAAGCGGATGAAGAGATATTCTGGGTCCAGCGACTGACACCGTCAGCGTAACCAATGTCTTAGGCTGATGGATGACGCATCTGTCAAAAAAATGGGTGATAGATCAGACATGAGGAGTGGTGGCTGATGTAAAAGAAGAATAAAAACTATACAATCGTGCAGAAGGAGAAAACTAAGGTAGGGGGGCTACGCTTAGGCATATAACTTATTCAAGTACAACCTGTTGATGGGTTCTTTGAGGGGGGAGACTTTAGGAGAGGCCAATATGTAGGTGCATTTAGTGAGGCATTGTTGGATGATGAAGGGGTCATTCCATAATGACTTGAATTTCCCATGCCCTAGAGTGTTGTGGGCAATATCATAGGATACCACAAGATCACCTTCATGAAATGAGAAAAGGTTGGCATGGTGGTCAAAGGTGGCTTTGGATCATTTTTTAGCTACCTCGTTGTGATGTAATGAAAATAGTTGGTCTTCATCAAAGGATTCTAAGGTCAACAGACACTGCTCTATTGGGGAAGTGTTAGGTAAGATTTCAACAACAATGCGTAATGTTGGGATTTTGTACTCGATAGGGAGGGTGGATTTGATCCCATGGATGAGGTGGAACGGTGTAAAACCGTTGGCAGTTTTGACTACCATGTGATAATCCCATAAAGCAGAAAACAACATATGATGCATTTGGTCTTATGTTTGTTGACGGTGTGTTGTAGCATGGTTTTGAGGACTTTATTGACAACCTCGACCTGCCCGTTGGACCGAGGGTAGTATGGGGAGGAAAACTCATGGGTGAAGATTAATTTTGAGGAGAGTTATGCAAATGTCTTGTTCTCAAAATGTTCACCATGATCTGAAACTAACTGTTGTGGGACTCCAAAATGGGTAATGACATGGTTGAAGAAATAACATGCTACCATGTCATCACTATTGTTAAATGTGGGATTTTATTTGATCCATTTGGTAAAATAATCCACTGCCACCACAATGTACTTGTTTCCATTACTATATGAAGGTTGGAAAGTCATGAAATCGATGCCCCATTTGCAAAAAGGGCCGACTGTGATGACTAGGTGTAGAAGAGTTGGTGGATCTTGTGCTATGTTTGCATAAATTTGGCATTTATCACATTACTTGACAATGTGGATGCAGTAATGAAACAAAATGGGCCAGAAGTATCCCGCTCGAATGATTTTTTGGGCAATAGACATAGTTGAGAGGTGACCACTGCAAGCGTTGTTGTGGCAATGATTAAAGACTCTATTGGCTTTGTCGATGGTAAGAGATCGTTGAAGGATGGTATCGACCCCACGTTGGTAGAGAATATCTGCGATGAGTAGGTATCAAGGGGCCTGATGGTGAATGCATCGACGGTCATATCGAGAGAGGTGAGACCCAAACTTTTGTGTACGAAGGTAGACGAGAAGGTCGTCGTACGATGGATCGTCTAAGGAGATGAAGAAAAGGTGTTCATCAGGGAAATCCTCATTGAGAGGGGAAGTTTTGACGTAGAAGGGGAAATCCGTAATGATTTCGGCTAGGAAAAGAGATTTCTTGCTTTTGGGAGTAGAGAAATCTAGATCATATTCTTGAAGGATAATGGTCCATCAGGTAAATTTTCCATTGATCTATTGTTGAATGAGAAAGTACTGCATGGGGTTGGAATCTGCTATGACCTTGGTAGTTTGAAGCATAATGTAATGCCACATTTTTTGGACTACGAGGACAACTGCTAACGTGAGTTTTTCATCATGATTATACTTTAAGAGTGGTCCTTAAAGGTTTTTACTAATATAGTAAATCACATGTTCACGCCCATCATCCCCTAATTGGATGAGGACTCCTGCGACTGAAACAACAAAGGATGAAAAGTAGAGGATGTAATTGCGATCATAGTTTGGGGGAATAATCAAAGGGGCGTTGGATAGGGTGGATTTTAAATCATCAAAATCTATTTGAGCATGTTTTTCCCATAGAAATGGGATATCATGGCGTAGTAAGCAGATAAAACCATGTGCGCGAGTGGCGTAATCTGGGACAAAGCGACGTAAAATGTTGGCTTTTCCTTGTAGGCTCTGTATTTGGTGTAAATTCCTAGGTGGTGGAATTTCTATGATATCTTGGATCTTGAGGGGGTCCACAATAATGTCATGCTAGGAGACAATTAACCCTAGGAGGCATCCAACAGTAATGAAGAAGATACACTTGAGGGGGTTCAAGCGGATATTATATTGGCGACATCATTGAAAAATGATGCATAAGTGGTCTAAATGTTGGGTTCACTTTTTGGATCGAGTAGTGATGTCATCCAAGTAAGCGAGAATGATGTGATAAATATCATGAAAGAGGTAGGTCATGGCCCATTGGAAAGTAGCACTGACATTTTTGAGTCCAAAGGGCATGATGTGATAAGCAAAGGTACCCCAAGGGGTTGTAAAAGCAGTTTTGTACTGATCTACTGGGTGGATTTGAATTTGATTGTATTCGAAGAACCCATCCATAAAGGACAATGCCTCATGGCTGACACAATCATTGATTATTTGGTCGATGAAAGGGGTTGGGAAGTTGTCTTTGGGACAAGCATGGTTGAGGTTGCAAAATTTTGTGTAGACATGAATAGTTCCCTATTTTTTGTTAATGGGGATAGAGTTGGAGACCCGAGAAGTGTATGCAATGAAGTAAATGAACCCGACAATGTGTAATTTGTCAATTTTGACTTTGTTAGCTACGTCTTTGGATGGGTGGAGGGGGCATTTATTTTGACAAACATGGGCGATATCCGACCATGTGTTGATTCGATGTTCGACTATATAAGGATTGAGGCCAGGCATCTGCATATATGATCGGGAAAAAATATCCCGATAAACCTGAAAGAGAGCTTTGAAAGCATTGATTTCTTCAAGGGATCATGCAGTGTCGATGGTGATTCCTTCTACCATTCCTGGTTTAATGGAAATGTCAATTTTGACTATGGGGGAAATGTTGGCCATGTTTCCTTTTTCAAAAGCATTGGGGGTAGGAATAGTGTTCTTTAACTAGTCAACATGCCCTAGAGGAATAAAATCCTTGGTTTCAATCGCACACAAAGAGGCTTGATTAGGAGGGTGAAAGACCTCTTGTGAGAGGAAAAGTTCTCAATGATGGAGTGAATTCCAAGGGAAATCAAGGGTAGTCAGTTCTTGTAAGATATCTTCATCACAGTGGAAAATACAAAAATACAGGGGATTCTGGGAGATGGTAGGAGGAACCGTCAATGGAGAAGTGTTATTGACCTCAGGGGATGAGGATGTAGAAGGGATATTGTGTACAGGGTGTGATGGAATGCTGGACATAAAAAAAATGTCAAGACACTATGGATGATGTCACACACCCACTACGACATAATAAAATTTTTGCTTTTCCTCAAGGGACAAAATCCCTGAAGTCCTACAGGGGCCTAGCGCAGGCTAGTTCTTCCCTATTCACCTCCTTGTGATCGTGGGTTAGGAACACATGCCAAACAAATATGGCATCCTTTCGCTCTTCGCGGCTCAGCACTACTAGAGTGTTGAGTCTTTCAACTCTGCAAACCCTGACACAACGAAGTGCCGAACCCTGAAAGGGATAGCGAGTACAAGATTCCCATTTGGGTCTTATCCTCGTGACCACATTCTGTGACCCCACGCTTAAATCAGCAAGGACCTTACCAGCCCTTCGTGATTCAGGAAATCACGATGCATGACTTCTTCCTTTCCCATTCAAAGCCCTGAAATCCTCAAAGTCTCCCAAGTTTCCCTCCAAAGGAGATCAACGACTGTAAGCCTCCCCTGATCCGACAGTTTGGATCCTTTCGGGATTTCAGTGCTTGGGGGTTCGAGATGCAATGATCCCAAAGACCCATGTCATGCAAATCTCTGAATTCTGGTATTGGGATCCGTGTAGGAGATCAACGGCCCTTGATAGTGTCGATCCAATGGTCCACAGGATTTCAGAACTTTCCCTGAGCTCTGACCGCTCACTACGCATCTCCCTTGATGGACAATCCAGATTCCTTCGGGACTTCTCTTTGACACTTCTCGCAACTCTCCACTTCACGAGTTGTAGCGTCAAATATTGGCACCTCTCCTTCATGAACCCCTGAGAAGTGATATTTATTATCCTTCTCGCGTTCTCACTACTCAGGACTTCGCAAGTCCAAGGGTTGAGCTCTCAAGATCTTATCCCACGAATCCCTGAGACACGAGAAGTCAACTGAAAGTTGACTCCCTTCTCTAGGTGACTCATGTCTACCCGTCAATCATGTGGGCCCCACTAGGAAATTATGCCACATGTTCTCTCGTGCTCGGCTCTCAGCACTTCGCTACTCGGGAAGTCGAAAATGACTCCTTTCAACCTCCAAACTCACGAACCCCTGATACGCGATGTATCAAGACACCAGATCCCACGGCTATCCTTCCTCTTTGATCAACGACCTGGATCATATCACGATCTCTCGACTTGGGACTTCGTGACTCAAAGGGTCAGGTCTTCCACCTCCAAACTCGCGAATCCTCGATCTGTGAAATGGTCATATCTCTTCCACCTATCCTCTTTGATTAACGACCCAGATCACATCGCGATCTTGCGACTCGGGACTTTGTGACTCCAAGAGTCGGGTCTTCCACCTTTAAACTTATGAATCCCCAATATGAAAAATGGATAGATCGTGTCCACTTGTACTCTTTAATTAACGGCCCAGATCACATCATGATCTCGCGACTCGGGACTTCGTGAATCCAAGAGTCCGGTCTTCCACCTTCAAACTTACGAATCCCTGATATGCGAAATGGACAGATCTCCACCACCTGTCCTCCAACATGGACAGTCCCAATGTCTTCGATACTTTTGGGAGATAGTCAAGTTCACTCTTTTGCCTAAGTAAAGGATTAGATTGATGGCTTATAGGGCTCTGATGGGTCCCTGGGATCTACAGTCCAGGATCCTCTCGCGACTTCACCATTCATGAGGTCAAGAGACTTCCTCTTCTGACTCCTGATGTCTGAATCCACGATAGGGAGGATCTCGTGAAACGTGTCCTCCTGCAGACGGGAAGCTCAGATCTATTTCGCCTTTTTGCGATTTCTGAGATCGAGTACTTAGACTCTCATCCTCTGGATCCCCGAGCTCTCGAATGTTGATATCCTGATACAATCTTCTTCTCAGAACTCTTGCTCTGCTACTCTTCATGTGAGGTTTAAAACTCATGTAATTCTCGACAGATCCAACGACTGTCGGCTATTTAATCCAAGATCTGACGGATCAGACATGTCTCTCCATTGCGCCATTCCTAAGCTACCTAGACATGAATCCATGATCCATATTCTTTCATGGACCTTGGGGATCTACGATCCCGATTTATTCGCTACTCGCGAAGATAAAGGAAAAAGGGTTAAGGCATTTAATGACCGCATTTATTCCTTTGATCTAACGATCATGATTGACTGCAAATCTCCCAACAGGATCTCATCTGTTGATCAATACTTATTCTTCGAATCCTCAAGGGATTCTGTGAATTCTGCGCCTCTATAGAGTCTTTGCACACAAAGTGATACCTCTTCTGAGCTTCTCAAAAAGGGTGTCTCTACGGAGATATTTATCTAGGGGATCACCTAAGATGGATAAGGGAATCATCGACATTAATGGTGATCTCCTTCGCACTTGTTAACGGTTTACCTCATTGACCGGTAATCAAGTGGTTTCTGCCATGTTCGACGCCAAGACATCCATTCACATGGTCAGATTCGTGCCATATTGGGATTGGTATG